>DWHP01000962.1:0-17419 GCA_018247895.1 Parnassius honrathi
TCGTAATTAACAATTTGGACCACAGATTAATTAACATATGGAATTACTTATAAGCATCAGAACGGAATTATTCCAATATTCTAATAATGCTCTCACTAGGTTTGACGTACAGAATATTAGTAGATGTACTTAAATACATTGATGTTAGATCCAGTCAGGGAAGTCGCCTTGATTTCAGGCGTCAGATGTTCTTTCACATTGAGGTGAATCAATATTGTATGCTATGTTTTCTTTATGTACGTTTTCCTTTTGATTTAAGTTTCAGTAAGGAAAAAAGCATGTTCTATTTTTTCTGCTTTGAAATACTTATTTTATCAGAAACGTTTCATTTAAATAATTCGTTTTTAATCATTTTAAGCATTTGATTTTATATTTTAAATTGAACATGTAATGTAAACAAATAATTATTTAAACATGGAAACGTGTTACGTTTTTCTAATTAACTTCCATTAGGGCAACGTTGTTGAAGTAACTGAATTCCTAATTGTTAATAATATTCTAATGCACTTAAAACTTAGTAAAGATTATTATTCTAGAAACTATAATGGTAAAGTACAAAATACAAAGTACAAAATTGCATGGATATCTTTGCTACTTTAGTTATATAATTTGGATAGTACAATAAAAATATGGTAAAAACTACATAAAGAAATATTATAATTTATTCCTTACAGCCTATCAGTTTATTGTTGAACATAGGCCTCCGACATAGGTTGCCTCATATGTGGCATACTTGCTTTGGTTACCACGCTTGGCAGTCAGGTTGGAGATCGCCAATTTTGGTCATTTTGAGTTGTTATTAGGCAGTTATTACTGTCCTCTTTCACTTTCATTCTAAATTACTCACTGATTGACTGATCTCACTGATTTCAGAACCTACTATGTGGAAATGTTTTTTAAGTTTTGAAATCGGTTTTTACTTTTTAATAAATTTTATTTATTTTACTCTTTTGAGTGGTATTAAGGAAACGCAATTTTACATAACAATAATTAGAATGTCGTCAAAATTTTTATTTATGTTTATTATTATATTATTACAAAAATAATCTTCTTCCACATTTAGTGATGGAAATGTTACTTCTTTATATGGAACCAGCAATTAAGCCAAGCATATTTAATACATAATATTAAAATTTCAGAAAACTTAAAAAACACGCATCGATCACGAACTACGATGATTCTAGAGACAATTATCATGATGATTCTGATCAGGATAATTAGGACAAAGTTATTAAATTATTGTATTGTCATCGGTTTTTGACAATTTTTCAAGTCAATCGGTCGTCTACAAATTGATGAAACTTACGTTAAAAAATTCTGTAACAATAATCATTTCAATTGATTTATGAGTTTCTAAGAAATCGGTAAAATATATTTAAAAATAATGAAAAATATATATTAAATAATAAGAAAAAAACATACGTGCCGAATATAGAATGTTTTCGTATTATGAACTCGGTTGAAATACTACAATTTTGAAATTCTTGATACCTAAAACTTACTCGTAAATCAGATTTAATTTTTTTTATTTAACTCGCTTTACGGCTCGGGGTTTCTAGCCCTTCTGAGCGTAAATCGGAATTATACATATTGTATAGATTACGTCAGCTAAAAAATAATGACTAACACATAAGGAAAATATCTCGCTTGACCTTCAGTGATCATAAGAAGGGTGGCGCCATGTTGTGAGGAAAATCTTTATTATTACTTTTCTTATTTACTCGGATTGCGATAAAAGCTCATAAATATTTTCCTCAATGCTATTTCTATTTATTTTATTTCATTTATTCGTAAGATCTATAAGACAATTTTTACAGTTCTTTCTTATTAATAGGGATCCCATCTTATTGTAAACGATATAGGCAATTGTCTAGGTTTTGGTTATTTAGTTATTAATTAGTGCGTTTTACTATCTTCGGCTATATCCCCACCAGGTGAGATATAAGTTAAATAACTTTTTCATAGAATAAGGGTGACAAACGAGCACACAGTCGAGCTGATGGTAAATGGATGTCGAGGTACAAAGACACATACATCTAGCCTCGATTAAGAATCAAAATATTGTCACTCTGAGAACTAAGATGGCATGCCTCGTTTCCAGTAAAAAGGGGTCTCCGGTTCTCTACACTAATCATACGAAACATAAAACAGCATTAAGAAGCTGCCGAACTATTTGTTCTACAAAATAGGACCTACAGCTGCAGCTGGCTCAACCACGTTAAAGACTTGTATATACTGTAGGAATGGAACGTCCAGAGAGAGTGATTGATGTAAGATCAGCTAAGAACTTTGACGGGAACTTGACCGCCGGCAGATTATATCTTTATTTTTATTATGACTTACTAAAATGATAAAAAAAGTTAGCAACCATCACTCTACTAAAATGGTTTTGATTACAAAAGCGTAAATTGGAAATTCGAATGGTGATGTAGAAATCATTGGATTAAAGAACAAAAGAAAAAATTAAAAAAAGTATAATTATTACATAACGATATGATTTCAAGTATAACGTCAGTATACAGAAATATTTACTTTGCAGATGGTATTACGACTGTAGTATGAATGGGTCAGCTTGACCTAGAAAGGGTCACGCACTTTTCACAATTCAAAATTTCTAAGATACATGATCTTGAAAACACGAGTGCGAATTACATTATTATTTGAGAAATTCACATCGAACTAAAATTAAACTTACATTAATATAATATTACGACATAGAGACACTGTGGCATATCGATTCGAGCCTGACATGACCTTGCTTCTGTGAACAGGGTACGCGTTAGGCATCTATTCCTGTTTCATATGTGAATATTAAATAAAATATCAACATATATACGACCCACTCTATGGCACAAGCTACCTCTCGTTTCTGTAAGAATATATGTGTAAGAATATCTTCTATCCCATATCATCTCGAGGGTGACGTAATGAGCGACATGTGAAAAACGAAAACTGAAACGGGAGATGTGCGTCTTTAGTCATAATAATAATAAAAACCTGCGTATGACAACCCGCTTGCCGAGCGCAAAGACTATGGCAAAATTCACCTTATGAGGCAATATGTGGGGGAGACCTATGTTCAGTAGTAGACTTCTAATATGCTGTAGTAGGTAATGGATGTTAGTACTACTGCAACGCGATCCAATTTACCCTCAAGTTTACAGCGCGCTTGAAGCGACGTCAAGTTTGCTGTACATCCATATAGATCACTCACGTTCAAGTTCGCCGTCAAGTTTGCATGATGCCGCCAGTTTAAATGGCGTCTATCGCTTACTGCTCCGCAGAACGTCATGCATACTTGACCGTTCATACAGGTTCAAGTTTACATGACGCTGCAAGCTTGGTCAAGTCATCAGAATCGAAATTAAATTTTTGCTTTAAGTAGACTTGTCATGCATACTGATAGCCATACACCGTTAAGTTTACCGGACACCGCTTCAAACGCACTGCATACATGACAATAAACTGGATCATGCATGGCATCCTGAGAAATGAACAGCAAGCGCTATGCGCGAATTGCAAAAAGATTTAAATTTACTACTACTTAAATGTGTTTGTATAACTGCAATAAAAAATAAGGATAAACTAAAAGTAAAACAAAACTATATGTCCTGTGTGCGAGACTGGCAATCGGCAGTTAGACAAAACGATGAGCAATAAAATAGTTGAATAAGGAACGCCATTTAAACGTGTCGTATTGATCAACCAATACCTGCGCGGGGCTTTCCCGCGTATTTCAGGCTTAGCGCAGCTCGTATTTTATTTTATTATTTATACAGATTATCCCAACATTCCACATTTATACGTAAAGGTAAATTAGTAGAAATAAATTAGTAGATCTATTTCTACTTCAAACGAAGAGGTTTTGATGTGAAATCTCTGTAATAAGAATTTTAAGAATCGCCCGCTTAAGTTACGGTACATACGGTGAAATGGCGAACCAAAAAAATAATCATATCCTTTGGCATTGCACAATTTTTTTATAGAGCAAGGGTGACAAACGAGCACACAGTCCACGTGATGGTAAGTGGATGCTGTGGCCCATAGACATCTAAATTTATCCTCGATTAAGAATCAAAACGCAGATGCGTTGTCACCCCCGAGAACTAAGGAGGGATACCTCGTTTCCAGTATAAAAGATTCTCCGGATCTCTACACTCACCATATGAAACACAGCAGTATTAAGCTGCTATTTTACGCTGGTATTGTACGAGAGCGTGGTCCTACCCCGGTCGAGATTACCCATTCGTACTACAACCATAATATAGCTGTAGCGTGGCTCTACAACATGTAGCCAGTTCATTGAAATCTGGCCCAATTATAAGTTTTATACATGTAATTAAATCTCATAATGGATATAACTCCTATATTTACAATGAAAATAGATTAGTAACTTAATTTGAAAGTAGGAATGCTAGCTTGATGAAATTAGAACTATTAGATTAAGCTTTATCTAATTATTAACAAAAAAAAAACTTTTATAGTTGTGATTGAGTAATAAGTAGAATTGGAATAGAAAAATCAAATTATTTAAGGAATGTTTTTCATTTATGTCACAGGGTATTTATAGGAAAATTCCTGGTCTATAATTTTGCATTATTAAAAAGAAAATCACACTGATTACACCGGAAAAGTACACCAGAATTGTTATAATCGTCGGTAATCGGTAAAAATAGACGGAGGCGGTGTGAGACAGCCCAAGTTGTCAAACTGTTTCAATTCTATAGCCGAACTACGCAGGTCAGAAACAGGAACATCGAAATGCAAGACGGCTAGTTCCGAAATTGGTTTACGTCGGTAGTTTCAATAAGAAATCAATTTCTACGCCTTTGAGGGAGCGGCAGAGGATAGTCCATAAGTCCATCAAGTCGATTATGCATAGGTTATGTAGTTATACAATAATTAGGCACCTATCCTGGGATTTTCTGCCTACGAACCTGCAACCCTAACAGTGACGTCCTCCTGAAGCTAGGGTTGTCAGATTGTTGGGATTCGACTAGATTCTCCCGACATTTTTAATAATTTCCAGACTCCTGACTAAACCGAAAATCTCCAGACAAACAGCTCCTCTGAAAATTAGCCTATGGCCTTTGATTTAATAAAAGGTGAGTCAGTTATTAGACTGAACTATGAAGTAAATTGTTAGAGTTTTAAATATTTTCTCAACATTACTAAAGGATCCAAATTGGTGAATTCCAGTGAAGTCCAATGCCAAATACATGTGGCAATCTAAAAATTAAGTGAACTTAATTTAGTTACGTGTCAACATTGTTAAGTCTTCTAGCCCGTTAATTTAAAAAAAATCCTTTTTATATTTATTTAATCCCAAAATTCCGATATAATCAAAATTCGTCCAGATATTTTGATCCGACAAACCTACCTGAAGCGGGTTAGACACCATTACGCCCAGCACAACTGCCCTAAACGGTGTTGCAAAACAAATACTGTCTCTTTGTAAAATTGAAGTGCCAGACGAATTTATGGTACACCTGACGGTATGTGGTTACTGCGGCCCATGGATAACTAATACTAAATCAAAGCTACAGTTACCTTATTACATCCAACTAGGACGCCTGGGATCTTTATGCTGGCCATGTATACCCTTCGTAAAATTAGAACACAGCTGCGCACGTACTGCTACTTGATGGCAAAAATACAGACGAACTCTAGAAGTCGAAGAATCCTACATTCTCAGATGAATCTAAATGCATGTAAGTATGATTAAAGGCAATTAGTAAACTAAAGATCTTTTTTATAGAATAAGAGTGACAAACGGGCACACAGTCCACCTATTGGTAAGAGGATGCTGTGCCCCAAGACAACCACGTTAATCCTCAATTAAGAATCAAAAAGCAGATGCAGAGCCCTGAGGGCTAGTACGAAATACCTCGTTTCCAGTAAAAAGGGTCCCCGATTCTCTTCACTCACTATACGAAACACATTAGCATTAAGTTGCTATTTAGTAAGGTGGTCTTTGATAGTGTGGTCCTACACCGTTCGAGACGACCCATTCGTGCTACAACCATAATATAGCTGCAGCGTAGCTCTACGTCGTATAAAGAATGTTTATGTTGTCCTTTTTGTTTGTTTTAAAGTTTATTAACATTTGATAGAATCAGGCGTTACTTTGGGGAAATCCATTATAATATAGATATTAACGGTTTCTTTGCAACCATCCGCTCAATTAAATACAATGATGTCTTATCTAGTTTGAAGAGCACCTCCCGCCCGCCGTCAATTGCGTGCACTAATCCTTTCAAAAAAAGACTCTTTTCAAAAACCGGTGTTTTCGGTATAAGTTTCTAATAAATACCGAGATTTCGATAGTTTCAGTATTTTCGTTTTTTTTAATATAGTGAGAAAAATATTAAAAATATGTAATGTAACCGTAATTTTCATAAGGGAATTGTCACCAGTCAATCAATAAAAGTGTGTTAAGATAAGAAAATCAAGAAAAAAAAAGAAAAATCAAAGAAAAAAAGAAAGTTTAAAAATTGCTGCTAAGTTATTTTAAACAAATTAAACATAAGAAACCTCCAGTAATCAGCCTTAACAATAACATAAAATACTCCTGCTAAGTAACTTCTTCATACGCTTACTTCTTCATGTTTTTATAAACTTCTTCATTATCTTCAGCTTTAATAAAACATAAAACGCTCCTGGGCGACTTATCTTTTTTTTTCTTCACTTTTTTCATTGAAATCGAGTGAGAGTTTTCTTTGCTCCATGGTGTAGTTAGAAAAAGTCATATATATTCTTCAGTTTACGATCATCTAAAACTTCTATGAACGTTAAAATCTACCAGTTTCAAAAGCGATATCTTTAGAGGAGAAAATCTGGTTCATAGGTTAAATTCGATTGCAAAGAATGTTATAAATTTACTTTCAAATGAATTGCAGAAGTTGAAATGAAACTATATTTTATGAATTTTATTGCGTATTTTAACTTATTTTATGTTCCCGTCCCAGTGTCATAGTTAAACACAGCTAACTTGAGTTAACAATTATTAGTTTTTGGTCTGATGTACGCAGAATGGGCGTATCTTGAAGTCTTGCAATTGTATGCTTATTAATTATAGGATCCCAAGCAAATGGTAACACCCAGTCATTCCCTCGTCATAGTAATCTTCTTCATTACATTCCAAAGCAGAGTCATAAGAATCGTCATCTTCCAGTTCTCTTAGTTGAGTTTGGGAACTGTTTTTTTTTATAGAGCACGTCTAATATCGCTAACTGTATAAACATGAGCAAGGCATCGCTGCTGGAAAAATGCTACTTCTCTTCCAAATGATTCGTCGTCGGCTCAGGACTCGGGAGTAGATACTCTCTCTCTCACTCACTCCAAAGTGTAGTCGCGCGACTCGCGTTGCATAGTCGAGCCGCGTCGCCATAGCATCCACCACGCCAAAAGTGTGGGCTATTTAAATTTTTTTGACGTAATATAATTTAACATAGATTTATAATGAAATACAGAAAAAGTCGTAAATACCGGTTTCCGTTCACTCAATCCCGGTATTTTAAAGATTTCGTTTCAGTCCGGTATCCCGGTATTTTCGAGATTCGGGATCCCGGATTGCGGACCCTAACCTACGACGGACGCTCCGTACATGTATAGGCCGGGATTTCCTCTGTGAACACTTTTAGCAGTAAATTTATGGATACTTAATTTAACAGTGGTTTGATGCCATGAAATGGGATTACAAAACAATAAACGCATATCCAGAGTTCCTTTACCAGTTAACGGTATTGATAATGTACTAATCCATATGACTGGGATTCCCTTCAAATTCAGAGAGATTCCCAACATTTTCGAAGTTTCTACAATTTACTAGTACAATCCTTTATATTACATTCCAAAATTTAAAAAGTTAAACAGCTTGCAACGACGAAATTTTGAATATAGAACACGGTTCAACTACCTGATGCGCCGCACCGGTAAGCCCACGCTAGACTCAGCCCTAATTGCTGGCACACGCTCGGCCCAGAAACTCGATTAAGCAAACAAAATCCCGAAACAAAACTGTTCTAGCAGTACTTAAGTCAGTGTCATTTAAACAATACGCCAAAAATAACAGGACTACGGCGCCATTTTATTTTCAAAGTTTACTGTAATTCAAATTTTAAGTATGTTTATTTTATCTCAAATTCAAATAGAAGATGGGCAGTGGCGTGTTCCTCATGACGGCTCAAAATTACAAGGGACTGTGGTTGCCAACCCGCGTGGCGGTCCTGCCAATCTACGGTGGAGGCCTATGTTCAGCAGTGGGCTTATAAAGGCTATAATAGACGATGGACTTTATTGTTTTTTATATATGATATGGGTGACAAACGAGCACACAGTCCATCTGATGGTAAGTGGCTGCTGTGGCCCATAGACATCTGCATCTATCCTCGTTTACGAATCAAAATGCAGATGCGTTGTCACCCCTGAGGATTAAAATGGAATGCCTCGTTTACAGTGAAAAGGGTCTCTGGTTCTCTACATTCACCATACGAAACACATCAGCATTAAGCGACTATTTTACGCTGGTATTCTGTGAAAGCGTGGTCCTTCCCCGGTCGAGCCGACCCACTCGTGCTACAACTATACTACTAATATAACTGCGGCACGGTTCTTTGACACGGTTCTCTGAGTTTATGATATCATTATAATGAATTCAATTAAAATTTTCCACACGCACCATGCGTTACGTACCTTTTTAAGTTATCTTTTGAAAAAAAATTAATGAAATAAAGTCATATCCTAGTACCCAAAATACTTATTTCGTCTTTCAGTTTCAGTTCACCATAACATGGATGCAGGAAGTTTTCAGTACCTGAGCTACTTAATATACGCTTTCCATCAGGTGGACTGTGTGCTTATTTGTCACCCTTATTCTATATAAAAAAATATTTATAAAGATTTTAGAATCTCTATCTCGCTCTATATCTATTACCAACATTTAAGTAAGGCTTTCAATAATATCGTTCTTGAATATTTTTCGCTTCTACGCTACTGATTTCATCGCACACTTTTCAATTTATTTTATTTCAGTTTAATATTACAATGAATATATTCTCCATTCTAATTATTTTTGTTATATGTTATATATTACGAACGAACGCGAGTGATCCCAGTTAAATCCTGGAATACTCCATACTAATAATCTCGAAGTCTAATTTAATATTTCTTTAGAAAAATGGCACGTTGATACATAAAGGTTCGCCACCACTGCACTAAACCCTCTCCATTGGGATTTATGTTCTGTTACTTCGATAGGAATCGTGATTCACTTCATTTTAACGTTGGGTCTTCTTTTTAATAAAAATTGTTACCCCCACACTAGGATTATCTCCTGTATCATAGAAACAAGTTTACATTAATAACTCGGACAGGGACAAATATTCAGACTCTAAACAATGATTTACAGCCCTATAAACCCCGTACGGAGGCGTCTTTGGTTTAGGTGTATTGTGTAAATGTAACGGGTACCGTTATCGATTTTTATATAAATATGTTATTTTGGGTTAAAATATTATCAAACCTAGTGTTAGACCTACAATCTTCAAGAACGTAGGCAGAGTCCATAAAGCAGTGACTTACTCGGATGTTAGAAATATAGATTTAGATGGAATACGGTGAAAGTCTGAAAGAAGATTGGTGGCAAACCTGTCGCCTACACAATCACAATCAACAATCTTTTCCTTCAACACGCATGCTAGACAATTAATAAAAAATTTAAAAATTAAAAAAAACAATACAATTAATTAATAAGTGCCAGAACAACATTTTACAGTATTATCATACGTCAGTTCAGTTCAGTTCAGTCAGATATTCCCACTAGCTCTACGTGGCAGAGCCACGCTGCAACTACATTAGAGTAGTAGCAAGTACGGATCAACTACACTATATCTTGAGTGTCGATTATATCTATTCTGTTGAAACGTGGACTAGGGATAGACCACGCTCTATCGGAATACCAGCGTAAAATAATACCTCAATATTGCTGTGAACTGTATGGTTAGTGTAAAGAACCGGAGACCCTTTTATTGGAATCAAGGCATTCCATCTTAGTCCTCTGGTGTGACACCGCATCTCCATTTTGATTCTTAATCAAAGATAGTTGCAAATGTCTATGGGCCACAGTTACCACTACACTTACCATTAAGTGAAATCTGAGCCCGTTTTGTCACCCTTAATCTATAAAAGAATAGCTGTACCCGCGACTTTGTTCGTGTGAAAATAAGGATTTTTCGGCGTTAACATGGAATAGTAGTTATTGTGACATAACTGTAAGAGTTAGGCATATAGTATAACGAACGTTTTTTTAGATACTAATATTTTCTATAAAACTGTAGTACATTACGTTGCTCTATTGTGAATAGTTTCCGCAGCGTACGCAACATAAGGATTCTTTTGGTATTTTTTCGACGCCGTGGGTTATATTAAAGAAGTTTTCATACGGAGCCCTAACTTTTTTGAAAATATCACTATAGCCTGTATTCATCAGACATAATGTAGGATTCCAATGGTGAAAGAATTTTTCAAATCGGTCTAGTAGTTTTGGATCCTATTCAATTCAAACAAACAAATTTTTCCTCCTTGTAATATTAGTCAATAAAAGATATAAAAGAGAAATACAGTTATTGGATGTAGCATCGATAAAATAACACAACTCGTAAAATTGACTTAAATCACTAATAACAATTTTGGAGCTTGCCTAGGATTTCGAATGTCGTAAAACTTTAGTGTGTGTTGGCCCTTAAAAGACGACCCACAGCTGTTTCAGCGCGTAATGGTCCCATACGTGTAATTGACAAAGTTAGTAGAATATTAGGAGAACACACTTCTACGCATGTAATGCTCACACGAGTGTTCAAACAAGCATTTGTGTTTACGCAACTTATTGAAGTTTGGCAAAATTTGATTTTTATGTATATTTGCAAAGTTAAATTTAAGTTTAGTGGACAACTAAAGCCTATGGGCACACAAACAACTTCAAACAAAAAAGCTATTTGTGTGTTATAACTGCTGTATAATATTTTGAAATGCCTCTTAATAAAAACAGCAAACTATTCTTACCAGGGTTACACAACGGACTTGCAGAGTGGAAAGGGGTTTTCCTGTGCTGCGTAGTAGTGCGTTCGGCATATGTCCCTTTTGAGCAGCCAACAAGCTTGTGTTTTTCACAAGGTAAAATTAATCACGCAGTTTCTGTTCATATATAATTCCCATTACGTTACGTTTAATGAAATTGATATAGCCTGATGACGGAGATCAGCGTCAAAGTCAATTGAACCGATCAGCAGTCCACTTGAAGCTTCGATTATGACTATAGTTAAAAAATAAAATTATAGCCTATATACGTCCCACACACGTGAGCAAACCGGGTTCGAAATACGCGTACAAATCGGGTTCAATCATCACCGGCACCAATGAAATTGTTCATTGCAATTTCAAGTGCTGATTTACCACGTGCTCAGAGGTGAAGTAAAACATCATGAGGAAACCTACACGTCTGAGAAATAAGAAAAAAATATTTCGAGGACAGGGCAGCGCGGCGGACAATTGCTTGCCCTAATACACTCTCAGAATCGAGCGGAGGCCTGTGCCCAAGAGGAGGACGTATATGGGCTGTAACTTTATACGTCCCATTGCTGGGTTAGGCCTCATTTCACTTCTGAGATGGTTTTAGGGCTAGTAAATGTAGTGAGTTTAGCGCTAAACTACATCTTAATCGATCGATATTCCATTTGCGAAGCACGTCTCTTATGCCAATTTCCCACACAGCGTCAGGCCGTTGCTTCTTACAATGAATGATGTGTAAGAAGCAAAAATTTTTTGGAATGTTTGTTCGGAATTTTCATTAAGAAAGTCTCTTATAAACTATATCAATATATTGAGGACTAACGACTCGTCCCGGATGCGCCTGTTTGGTAATGTGTATTTTTAACCGCAATGAAAACGGAGGGGTGTTATAAGTTTAACATGTTTATCTGTGTGTCTCTCCGTGGTATCGTAGCACCCAACCGGACGAACTGATATTTATTTAGTTTCTTTTTTCGTTTGGAAGGTGACGTGATTGTACAAGCGATCAGCTTTGTTTGTTCGAGTTTTTTCGCCTTAACTGCCACACGTTGCCGGTCGGTTCTCAACCGCAGCTTTTAATGTTTTGAGCTAACTATCAGGGAGATGCTGCTGCCCGTCTTCTGTTTTTATTTTCCCTTTTTCTACATTTACAACACCCTTAGATGACATGGGGTAGAGGATATTCGCACACCGCCACTACATGGTTTGTTTTTCATATGAGAGGACCATCCACGCAAGACTCCCAAACTCGCTCTCCCATTATCACACTTGTCTTTGACTTTACACACTACGCCGTTGATATTTTGCATTTTTGCACCTTTTTTTCATCACGATCTCATAAACGTCCACGGCTAGGCATGGGCTCCTCTCGTCTTCAAAAGATTAGTAAAAATATTTTCATATTCTCAATTAATTATGGTTTAATTTTAGCTTAAGTTTTGTTGGTGGTTTTATTAATATACATTTAGGTGGGGCCTGTTGTGAGTTACAGTCACATTGGTTTATATAATTTTATTATTACTAAAAAAAATTTATATTTCAAATATTATTATTAATACTTATGCAGTTTTTACTAATTATAGTAATTATTTAAAATTTTATTTGTAGAGTTAATCAATAACTTTCTTTCTTCGTTTTCTTTTTAATTGGTCGTTATTCGACGATGATACAATAAAAAATAAGAAACGTAATTATTACTTTATATTTACACGAATACTATATATCGAATTGAACTTTTATTTTCTGACGTTTCTGGTGCTTTACAGCACCATTGGTTACAGGAGAACTGAGGTCTTTAACATCCTTATTCATAAGTAACCCAGGTCACCATCAGCGAAACAGCCTATTAAAATTCCACTACTGTACATAGATTGCCACAAGGATAAAATAGATGATGCTATAGCTACCACGATTGGTAGTTTCAAGTTACCTTATTTTAAAATAAATCTTTTCATTATTTTTAAACTATTGCCTTAGATTTTCCATTTTCATGAATATGTGTAAGGTCCAAACTACGTAAAATTTATAATCAACATGTAAATTATAAAACGGTTAAGTTTAACTTGTCTTTATAATATACAATATATATTCAAACCAGGGCATAAACGCAGTTGAGTACTTGATTGAGTAATTTTCTATTCGTTTAAAGACCAGCATGCATTAGAATATTATTTATACTTATTAAAAAGAAGAAGAAGAAGTCTTAATAAAACGATAGAATGAAGAAGTATATTTTTTCTGGTACAAAAAATATAAAAAAATCTTCCGTCTTTGGAGTTTCCGTGAAATTATGCAATTGGGTCGCCGTTTTCTCACTAATTTTATTTGACAGTGCATGATGCGACCTTAGATCTTGTGAGACAAGGCTGTGTAGTATCATCTTTCCTGTTTCTCTTAATGTCAACGATATACTTTTATTACCATGCTTACCAGTCCGTCAAATACCTATCAATTTTTCTCAAAAACTCTTTGTAGAATGCCGTAACCTCAGAGGCCGTAATAACAGCTATGAACTATCAGTAAGATAAAATTTTAACAGTAAATTTTATAACAGAGTAATATTAGAAAAGTAAATTTGGGCTATTAGCATTCGTTTCGGCTAGGGTGTCAAGGATTTTCAAAAATGAAGGTAATTTATGCAAAGCTACATCGCAGTTTTCTTAATAAGGATCGAAAAATGCAAATGAGTAATCTGAGAACTTTTAACCGCAACGTAACAGATTTAGTTTTGTGAACACACACATTTAAATCCGTCACGTCACGCACAACACAGTTTCTAATTGTGTTGATTATCTTTTGTTTTAGCGACCTGCCTGCTTTTGAACCGATTTCAAAAAAGGAAGAGTTTCTCAATTCGAGTACATTTTTTTTAAATGTATGTCACGCAATAACTTCTTTAATTATGGACTTTGATGTTTATTTTATTAAATAGAGATAAAAGTTGGTATAATTTATGGGTAGTTTCATATAAATTTGGAGACAAAATTCCCCCCCTAAGTTTGGAGTTTGTCCCCTTGTGAAGTTTTAATGTAGGTTTTATGTTTGACGATATTGAAATTGTGATATTTCTAGTTGACTGAAAAGTATTAAATAACTTTGAAAAAATAAAATCCGACTCCAAACAACTAAAAAGGATAATATAATTTCCGCATAATAAATAGCCGCTGTTAAGACATAATGTATTCAAGTATTAAAGCCCCAACTTCTGATAGCTATTACACGAAAATTATTTAAACTTTTTTGCTCTTTATAGTCGACTACATTATCGTAAATATACCCGATAATCATGGAGGAAGTTATGAATATGCTTAGGAAAATTCAAAATGAGCTGAATGAACAAAAAGCAACAATTGTACAGTCGGCTGACAAAGTTACGGAGCAAGTTACGCAAAATATAAATTACATATTGGAGGAAAAATTCAAAGCAATGGATATAAAATACGAAAACCTCTAAGAGAAACTGGAAACCCAAGAAATAGACGATACTTTTTAGAAAAACAGTCCAGACAGAGGAACATCGTAATTTTTGGCTTAGCGGAAACTGATACGTCGTAAGCAAATTTGTAAAAAACCGTACTGAGTTTCATATATCAATACTTCTCTGTAGGGCTAAAACACAAAGAAATAGAGAATAAAGGAGAAAAACTACGGCCGATCACGGTAACTTATACTTCATTTGGCACGAAAATAGAAATATTTAAATAGAAGAGAGTATTAGAAAAGAAGACTTTCCGCTGCATTTTTTAACAAAAAGAAGGAAACTGTAAGAGCAAGCGAAAATTGAAAAAGAGAAAGGAAACTTCGCCACTATCAAGTGCGATAAACTGATAATACACCACAAGAATACAGATACATTAGGCAACAAGAAAATAACTCTACCAACATCACCAAACTACAATGATAAGCTACCAGAATCAAAGACACAAGCCAATAAAAATAACAATACTCAAACAGGACTACGAAGTTCGTCTGGTTTATTATAGGGAGTTTTTAAACCAGTAATACTCAGTTTTCTAACGACCAAAAAGCAAACCACTAACAACCAAAACAACTTACCATGCGACTAAACAAACAAAAAGAACTAACAATAGCAATTACCGCCCTCTCTCACAGAAAACACACTACAAACGAAAATTAAACTAAACCAGATCTTCCAAGCCGGCTGATCTCCGTAGAAGATTACAACCGAAATCCTCCGGAGGAAGCATTTGTAAGTTCTCCAAACGCTACAAAAAACATTTTTTTATTTATTTAAAATCTTTATTGCACTTAAAAAATGTACAATTGGCGGACTTAATGCCTTTAGGACATAACCCTCTATATATATCGACCTACAACATTAAAACCCTTTCGAATTATTCACGACTACTAGAAAGAAGAACTAGTGCTTTTTAACAGTACTGTCGACAAAGCTATTCAACTCTCAGGAAATAATATAATAGTCATGGGTGGCTTTAATACCAAAATTTGTCAACCCAAACCAAACGAAACTATCACGGGAAGTTACGGCTATGGTAATAGAATCTTTGGAGGAAACAGACTCATTGAGTGCGCGTATGAGTACAATCTAGCCATTATGAGCACTTATTTCAAAAAGAACAACAAACATAGATGGACTTGGAAATCACCTAATGGTACTAGAAGCGAAATAGACTACATTTTAACAAACCTACCAAGAAACGTAGACAATATACAGTTTTTAAACATCACGACTATAAAAAAATAGCAGGTACCCACTGGATGCGAGTAGCAGAGGACAGAAAACAATGGTCGTCTCTGAAGGGGGCCTTTACCCTCCGTTGAAGTGGAGTTCCTGCAAATGTACATAAACACCCAAAAAAGGTGACTGTAACTTACCAATTCTACACTGTGTGTGAATTTTAGGAAAATTTAGATTTAAAATATTATCAGGATTCATTAAAACTTTTAATATGCATTCTTATAATCTTCTAAGATAACTACTAGAAGTAAGAAGTAATTTACTGCAATTAATTAATGGAATTGAAAGTCTATTTCATATCTTGTTCTATTACAAATACATAACTATCAAAAGTAATACCTACCAAAATACTAAGTTTTGTAAAATTGGATCAATTAATTTTTGCATGCACACTATTTCAATTTGTAAATCTATTAAAGTTGAAAGTAAGGTCAGCTTAGATTTCATTATTACTTTCTCGATCTTAATAGTACGAATTAATTATAAGTTTTTTTTTAATTTACAGCTTACGTTGCGTATATGTATGTATTAAGGTGAACGAACACGCGCCGCATTTTAGAATTTGTTGTATAAAATCACATGAAACCTCACACATTTCACCCGCATCGTACACGCCGTATTTTATAAAATGCGGTAGGTATCCGAATATTAAAGGATGCATGCAGATGACATAATATAATGCAGCGCGTTTGGCTCACGCTGATTTTCCACTAAAGCTGGTGGTTTCGACTGTTTTGATAGTGTTTTTTCTTGAATATAGTAGTATATTTAATAGTAGAATTGTGTTTCAATTAGTAACAAGATGATCGTTCCACCATTAACCCATTGACGCAGTTCTAAATATATTTTTACTTTATTTCAGGATTGGTTACTTTTACTGAGTAGGCAATAATGAGTCATCAGACAAGATATGCGGAAGAAGATCCATCCATCAAATATCTAAAAATTCGTTTATCATCATCTTGTAATGTAAGTTTTTATGTAACGTATAATATACTTCGTACTGCAACAACACAACACACCTACAATACAACTGCCTTTTTGAATTAATATCGTGAATCCAGATTCTTCTTTTCTTTTTCTCTTATTTTTCTTAGAATTTTATTTTCTTCTCCCTTTGCTAATAAGCAGGCTATTACAACATTTTTCCATAGCGATCCAAGCGATTTCGAGCGATCATTGTCATTGGACCGTTTCAGACTAGTTGTTAGAAAAAACTGCAAACGTTGTTGGTAACACTAAAGATGTGCGTGTGGCGCGTACGACGCGTACGTGCCAACGTGCTGATAAATGTGCGTTCATCCTTAAAATTTAAAATTTTAAAAGCAATAAAAAATTATAAAACAAATTCTTATTTTCTAAAACTATTAAATTTTAAAATAAAGAACACTTATGTGTTTAAAAAGCAAATATCAAACCTTATCATCGTTCAGCCTTTTAAAGTCCACTTCCGGACACAGGCTTTTTAAGAACGCGCCACCATGACACCTGACATGACACCAGACATGCGACTTAGTGAGCTTAGAACAAGTTTGTTTGATTTAAGTTCTACCTATGATTATTTTTTTTTTATAGGACAGGGTGACAAACGAGCACACAGTCCACCTGATGGTAAGTGGTTGCTGTGGCCCA
>DWHP01000963.1:0-17416 GCA_018247895.1 Parnassius honrathi
AACTACCTATGAGATGGCAAAAGTGCATAGATAACAACGGTGCATACTTTGATTAATTAAATATATTTTACAAAAAATTGACTTTATATTCCACCCGTACAAAGCGCTAATTTCATATGTAAGGACCTAATAATAACATTTCCGGACAATATTTACGATTTCATTACGCGATTACTCTCTTCAAGAAGTGGTTACTAACAACAATTTTCACGCTGACGATCGGCCGACTGTTGTGTTGGCTAGTGTGCGCACCCGCCACTAACCCGACTGTTTCTTCGGCCCAGTGTGAACACTAGCAGCCCAACCCGACTAAACTCTCGCCCGATAGGGAGTCTGCAGTGTGCGGTGTCTCTAACATAAGGATTTTTACATATATTTGTAATATTCATTCTATTTGATAACTTTTACAATATTATACAATCATAATAGGAGAATGTATAAAAATTCACTGAAATGTATTTAAAAAGAAATCGTCGAATGGCTAGCACAGCATGGCGACAAATTGTTCGCTATTACGGACTGTCAGTCGTATCACAAAGTAAATTAATATGAGAACGTGTTCGAGATTGTCATTTAGAAGAATATGTCGTGTGACAAAACGATTACGAGGGTCTCACGGACAAGTCTCATCTAAATTATTTTTTATTGAATTTCACCCTACACTACTAATACAGTTTCACAGGCAGAGTGATTATAACGTTGACCTCAGAGGATCTGCCGCAATCGCTACGTAGATAAGTGGTACCTTAAACGTAGAGTTCTATCATGGTATTTAGTATTTGAAATGAAACGAAATGAAAATGAAAAATGAAATGAAAAATATTTTATTAACAGAAAAATATACAATGGGTAATATGGTTTCCTCACTAGGCAAGCCTGTGTCGAGGAAATCTAAACGTTGAATTTGAAGAGTTTATAATAGTGACATTTTTGAAATGATAATTTGGGAACTAACGAAATGCCCAAATTATTTTTAATTGGACAAGATTTTTATACAAAAGTAAAGGTGACAAAAGAGCACACTGTCTACCTTATGGTTAATGGATATAGTGGTTCATAGACGACTACATTTATTCTCGAAAAAACTGAAAATTCAGATATATCTTTATCATTAAAATTATTTCCAGTTCCAGTAAAGTGTATTCCCAGTTGTTTTACCAAATAGTCTCACTAGTAAAACTACAGAGATTTATTTTCAGTGATTTTAACGGTAAGTTTACTCGAAAAAAATTTTTGAGTGATTGTACTACTAAGTATTGGTGAAAATATATAAACTGAAAAAAAAATGCTGCAGCGAGTACACATCATAAATTTTACAGTCTTTTGCAGCATTTGGGTAAATAGAAAAAAAATGGTTTTTTCGTATAGGATTGGATATTCTAAAATTAAATATTAGTTCCACAAATTGGATGTCCTCCATCAATAAAATTATGACAACGTAGATTTATATTTATGATTTTTGATGTCAAAATCCACAAAAATACATTATTATGGACCCCGTCATACAATCGTGAGTGAACGAATGAGTGAGCGGCTGTGAGGTGTTCTCACGCCGAACGACTTACATAAATAGCTCTAATTCAACTTTAATGACTCGTTCGCGTGAATGAAATTGATTCGTTGACCATATTTTGGCTCTCTTAGGTTGTAATGTACGATATTATACGATGTTGATTAGACAGTTTGACTTTTTATTTCTATTAATATGGTTTATTTTATTGTTTTTTTTAATAAGAGTTGTAATAGCAGACGTACCTATATACATAGCGTTTAATTTATCATCATTATTTAAATGAAGTATGAAAAATATTCTTTTCTCCAATTGCCAAAAAGCATATTATAGTCTATGTGCGGCAGGGTTGTTGTCGATCGCAATACCAGGCGTTTTGTACTTTGTTGTAAAACATTTTGGACCCTACATGTTGTATTTATTAAAGTGATAATTTGTGCATGATGTTTCTCACGAGCTAGGGTATCTAATTCGTTAATGCTTTATTTTCAGTACTTATAATGATCCAAAAAGCGAAACTTTGTTCCTTATAGCGAGCGATCATTGTGAGCATTGTCACCAATCCACTGTTTCATGAAAGTATCGAATTTGTAAATGATGTTTGTTAAATATTACAAGTTTTTGACCGACTTTAAAAAGGAGGAGGTATTATATTCCACTGTATGTTATTTTATGTGTAACCACAGAAATATTTTCTGGGTGAACTGATTTTAATAATTCTTTTTTATTTAAAAAGTTGGTGCTTCTCTTGTGATCCCATATAAATTTGACGAAGATTTGACCAGTAGTTTTCGAGTAATCCTTAATAATGCGTATTTAATTGACTTCGAATACATTGATGATGTTCTTATTTTGTTTATATTGTAGTCCGTTGTACAAAATTTTAAATTTTACCACTTGTCTTGATTTTAATCAAAGCGACGTCGAATTATGTACCGTATGCTTCTACTTTCTCTGACCATAGCAGCCAATACTTTCTACGGTATACGCTTATAAAAAGTTCTTATTAAAATTCAGTTTGCATTAAACTTATATTTGAGCAAGTATTAAATTCTGCGCTCATCATGTATTTAGGCTAAATTAACACTTATATTGAAGCAAAAACGCATCATTAACGAGAAGGCGATGGAAATGACTCAATCATGGCCGGGCAGGTGGCGACGGGCGCATGTAATTACACCGAACTGTTACGTGATTAAAATCGCATTAGTACGGTACAACCTTTAAGTAGACTAGCAGCGACTACATAAGAAAGCGTGGCGAAGGTAGGAAAAAGATAAACAAGTCGAGCCCCTGATGATTAGTTCGATCACAACGGCTCTGGCGGGTTGAGTCTTGCAAAATCTACATAAATACAGATAAGAAATGATCGCTGGATTTCAAAATATAAATACAGGTTCCTTTGACAACGCAAGGAATCCTTAAGAACGTATTTTTGGAAATAGAACACCTCAATTACATCATCAGTCTGTCGATTCAGAATCAGGTCTGAAGGGACTGTGTAAAAATACTTTTGAAAAATATTATAAAAGCGTTTAATAACTTGAAACTTTTGATCTTGTTGCTTACTTACATCAACTTTTAATTATCTTTGTACCATCATCTTTCTGTTATCATTTAGTGAAGAGAGAGAAACACAGAGAACACTTTCTACATAGATTTGTGTGTGTGTGTGTGTCCAACCCAAAATGTTTAACTATCACCAAAACATTACCAAGTAGTAAATACAATTATTAGCTGGAAACATTAATTTGGAATTGTATATAATTTTATTCTTCTCAATAAGCCGTAGTAGCTCGTGGAATAAACGCTTATCTAAGAATCGATACATTTTTACAGACACAGATTTTATTATATCGATAATAATGTAAATTTGTGAGGAAACATTCACGACGTAAGGAACTCCTTTGGGTTATCGCAGCCGATGCGTATATGGAACGTTAAGTACCCACTTATTAGTTTTAATTTTGCTTTTAGTGCTCAATAAAACTCGCGTACACGTAATATGAAGTTTTCTACTGTCCACTTGAGCTTTTCAGCACTATAAATCCATCGGATTTTCCATATCATAGACTTAGATTGCGTGCGGGTATATGAGATATACCTGACGAGAAGATGTTTAGTAATTTCCCTAACGCTGCCCAGCTGGGTTAAATTTTGACGTTGCGTCTAAATCAATGATCATGATATATTCGTCTGCGCCTGCTCTAATATGGACCCAGCTTGAGATGCGATCTGTGATCTAGTCAACATTACTCGTGTGTTCTACTCTTTATCTTAAGATGTTAAAATTCGATGAAATCCTATTACAATAGACGAAGCTCACATCTAATCATTGCCTACATGCGGGCTCATTCCGACCGTAGAGACTTCTTCGGGACATCAAACACTTGTAACTTGTTTTGTGTTGCCATAATGCTTAGGAAAAACAGTGGGATTTGTGTGAAAGATCTCATGGCTTTCGAAACTTGGTGGGATCATCGTTCTGCTTACTCCACACGTATATACAGAATCCGTTGAAAGAGAGTAGCGTTAAAGATATGTCAGGGATTGTGATCGATGTGATACAATGGAAGAAATTCATGATAATTTAACACCGGCTAATTCCCTGAATAATGTGAAATATTCGCCCATAATGAATAAAAGAAAATGTTTTATTGTCTTTTCGTATCCGATGATTAATTTGCAGTTACCGGTTATATAACATAAAAGCTTTATTGCCGTCCCGAATGAAACCTTCGTGAAATTAAATTCCCGGGATTTCAATATAAAAGTAGCATTTCGCAATCACTAGTGACGAGATTGCCGCCAAAATGTCCACCGTCATAATTGCAGTAATGGGATAATTTCATTTGCCGTTAAAAGCCTCGTGGGACGAATTAGAAACATCCGGTTAATATTGTATTTAATTATTATTAAATTTACAGTTTTAATTTATCCAATGTAAAAATAAGCACGGCTATTAAAGAAGGAAGGAGAAGAGAAAGAAAGGAATCTTAAGATAACGATAATAAATTCTAAAGATATTAGATTTTAATAGATTTTTATACGTGGTAGAGCCATGCTGCAGTTATATTAATATTATAGTTGTAGCACGAACGGGTCGGCACGACCAGGGAAGGGCCACGCTCTCACAGAATACCAGTGTAAAATAGTAGCGTAATGCTGCTGTGTTTCGTATGGTGAGTGTAAAGAACCGGAGACCCTTTTTACTGGAAAAGAGGCATTCCGTCTTAGTCCTCAGGGGTGACAACGCATCTGCGTTTTGATTCTTAATCGATGATTAGGATGATAAATGTAGATGTCTATGTGCCACAGCATCCACTTACCATCATGTGGACTGTGTGCTAGATTCTCTCGCGCTCTCTATTCCTTAACTCTCGTAATATTTAATCATTGGAAATGCAACTTGACTAGATAAAGATTAGGCTTAGGGTGAACGGCTTTGCGTGCTTTCCGAGGCACGGGAGCGACACATCGCTACCTTCCAGACTCAGGGCTCCTACTGAAATTTTTTGGCAGAAAAACCAAATTACTGACTTTCATCAGCAGACCACTAAACCAATGAGACAGTCATCCTCCTCTATTCCTCTGACAGCATACTTCATTGTCACAAAGTCATGCTCACAATATCACTGAGTTTATATTCCCACAATTAAAATATTTATGACTTTAGAAGTCATAAATATTTTAATTGTGTGAATACAACCATGACAGAAAAGCGTAGTAGTAGTATTAATTTAATAACCTTAAAAGTAAATTTCAAGGTGAACCATAAACAACTAAAATCTATTCTCCTTTAAAACCGATAATAAATTATAACACTGGCCGCGAACGAGTTCATTTCGTTCCCTAAGCCAAAAAGTCTCGAAAAAACGAAGCTTTCGAAATTTAATTTATTCAAAATTGAAACGTCACGTTTATGGTTACCATATTACGTTTAGGATATGTAAGACTACATTATTCTTAAGCAGAAAACAAGCAAATTTTCGTTATTATATGAATTTTCCGGTAATTTACTTGTGCTATTTTTATAAGATAGAAAATGGTGTAGTAGCATATCACACGTGGCTCTATGATTAATGAATGTTTTACTGAATGGAAGAGAGAATAGATAACGCTTTTCTAATTGGCATTCTTAATATCTTTTACGCAGTCGGCGTAGCAAAATTTGGTAAATTTCGCTATGGTCAAAATCAACCACATTAGCATTGTCTCATGGTATTCCCAGAATTAAAAAACGATATACATAGATTGTTTCAATTCTTTCTTTATCACAAAAAATTATTCCATTTTAATTTAAAAAACAATCGTTTGTTATACTTGAGACTACAATCCATTTTTAATTAGGGTTACCCTAAGCAAGAGGCACAAAGGCATGAGGCGCACAATGGCTGCCGCACGGCGAGTGTTAACACGAAAATTAAATGCTGATATCACAATTAATCAAGGGCCCATATTAATAATTGGCTATTCACTACGTTGCGAGGTGTCAAATTATATAGCTCAATTAACGTTCGTGGAATAGAAAGGGGCGTGTTTGGCTCTGTTTATAAACACGGATTGTAAGGCTTTGGACGCTATTAATAATAATGTAATTGATTCTTTTATATTTTTATACTATACTAGTTATAAACGGATTTAAAGTCTAATAAGAAATAAGAAACAAAAATCTTTAACGTTCTCATGTACTCATGAGGTAGGCCACGAGGTACATTTTGTACAAAACTACCACCTATGAAAAATCAGACTAGCCTAAAGAGAGTGAAGGATAACAATTCTTTGCTTTCTCTTTTTTGTTTATTTTTTTAATCTATTATACAGTGTTTCACTACTGTTTCACTCTGATTCTGTGGTAAGTGTAGATCTAGCTGAAGATGACAAAGCGCGCTAACTTAGCTGCGCAAAAACCTATTCACTCTTGCCTTGAAGGCACCCACATTCTAATCGAATGAAAAGACAGATGCTAGCAAGTTATTCCACTCCCGTTTCGTTTGAAAGTGTGTCATGTTGATAAAAGGGTGAACACTGGACTAGCGTCTGGTTGTCCGCCGCTGGAAGCCATAGGGAGTTATTGCTCTGCAATGTGTCCTGTAGAACACCAAAATGTATTCTATTTTAGGGTGTATATGAGTCACAGCATCCACATACATCAGGTGAACTATGTGCTCGCTCGTCCTTACAATCTATTAAAATCACGGATAGGTTAGTGTCTGTGTTAGCACGTTCGTTGGTAGCACTATAATGTGTCCTGCGCCGTTAATGTTTTTTTTATAGTATTGAAAAGGTCTCGCTACACAAAAGATACTTACACAAACACGCACACACAGACATACACACACGCAAACACATACACATACACACACATACACTCATTCGTGCTCTCAAGCATGCACGCTCGCATTTATTGCATTGTATTAGTTTTAAGCAGATAGAATTTACACCGACATTGAATCAGAAGTTGCCGAGTAGAATTTTGCAGCACCGGCTCATATTGATATGTAGCAGGTAGAGACAATCAATCAGAAAGTCGGTGAAGGCTCAACCTAGCATACTAGATCCCATCAAAACCGTTTAACACGTGGAGGAAAACGATAATTGCTTCACTATTTTTCTTAAAATCTTGCCCCATGTGATAGTAGTATCATATACTGGAATAGGAGGAGAGCCCCTCTTAGCCTCCTTTCTGCGGAGGTATAAAATTGATTGAGATATATAAGTTAAACTATAATCTCACTTGTTATGTTGGAGCCGTGGTAGCTCAGGGACTAAGCATTCGCTGTAAATTTCACAGTCCACGAGCAACCCGGGTTCAATCCTCGCCGGCACCAATGAAATTGTATACTGCAATTTTAGGTGCTGAATTACCATGTACTCAGCGGTGAAGGAAAACATCGTGAGGAAACCTGCGTGTCTAAGAAATAAGAAAAAAAATATTTCGACGACATTTGGAGTTTGCCAAAATGCATTGGGGGCAGTGCGGCGGACACTTCCATGCCGTATAACCCTTTCAGAAATGAAAGGAGGCCTGTGCCCAGCAACGAGACGTAAATAGGCTGTAACATTAACTTTAAACTTTTATTATGTTAAGAAAAACATGCGATGTATGGAAATTACGTTGGATACTGATTAATAATACCCGTGCTAGAAACTTGTTAAGATCCGGCTCAACAGCGAATTAATAATTATTACTATGGTGTCAGACAAAAAAATCCCTTCCTTTATAAATTACCATTTTCATGTCAGTAATTAATTAACAGCACAATATTAAAAAATAATCTATGAGAAAATATTTTCGAGTTTTGAGTACGGAACTCTTAAAATATTATAAGAACGCCTTGCACATTACTAACGATGCTCGTTTTAATCTACACAAATGTCTTAAATTCAGTGGAATGGTTCATATTCTATTTTACCGTATCGACTAGGGACGTGTGTAATTTACGTGTATATCGATAAATATTTCATATATTGTGGCATACATTTTATTACATTTTATTATAGTGTAATAAAATGTCACTAACAACAACCAAATCCTAATAGCCTGCCAAGCGTGAATACTACGAATTCTACCTAGTGTATGAGGGACACATCCAGCAGCTAAGAGTTACGATTTTATCGAACTAAATATTTTTTGAACATATTTTTAATATTGTTGCACTAAAAGAAAAATACAAGAAATATATGAAAATACTATATTATATGTTGTAGTTATTGTTGCAAAAATAATTGTTATGTATGTAATAATATTTTCCCACTAAGTGGAGTGTTTACGCAAATCCATTAATTTCTCCCACATTAAACAGTAAGCTGTTGTAAATATAAGCTGACGCCGATATTAGTTATAATATTTTTCGTAATTATTGTACAATATCGCATATCGATAAAATCTATCGACATGCGTCAATAAACGAGAAACATTAGCAGTCTTTGAACATACTCATACAAGTGATAATTTATAGGCGACGTATTTTTAGGATTAGTAAGAAAATTATTTCACGTTATGGTCGCATTAAGCTAAGGTCTCGGCGAGTGACCGTTTGACAAGTTATTAATTTTATTTCCTCCTTGTCAAACAGCTCCGGCTACCGTTTAAAATAGGTATTTTGAAACGCTCACGGTGAAGTAAAATTTTATGGTTTGAACTAAATAGCAATAAAGTCAAGATTAAGCAGTCCATAATTCATTATTCGAATTGAGGAAAACAAAAATACTCTAAATATTTTTACTAAATAGTTAAACTTATCTTGCCTACAAAATACATGTTGAAACACGCCAGAACTATCACAATTGGCAAATAGACAGACGGTCGCATTATCAGACATCTTTTACTAGTTCGATGCTGATCTCTGACAGCAGTTTGGGCATTTTACATATTATGATGTATAGCACCCACGCGGTAAAAAGCAGTACCGGAATTGCAAATATGGGTAACTACGTAGTATGTTTCTGGTAATAAATAATTAAATAATAAAAAAAGTTTTGTTCATAAATACTTTCTTACAAGTACATATACAACGGTCTTTTGAACGCGAAATGCGCTTGTATCAGAAGTATGCCTCTCTTCCTTATCGTAAAATTTACTAAATATTACTCAAATTTTATTAAATAATAATTAACCAGTTTAACAGAAAACTTCGAACACACGGTGGGTTGCGCATATTTTTTCATAAGTAACGGATGTATACCGAAGAGTGTGCGAATTGACATGCCTTAATTCCTCTCTCCCCTTTCCATAATCGAAGACCCAGGCAGTTGGCGGATCTTAACCCCTTTGCTGTTGATATTCCACGCATTCGAACCAAACGGCTTGCTTCGTATTTCGTAATGCGTACAGCAAAGGAGTGGAATAATCAAAATGTCAACTACTTAATTTTACGACAAGAAAACAATTTTCAAGTTCCATAACTGGTTTTGCATTATTTTAATATTTCAATTAAATGGTGATGGAATTTCCAATGTTATGCAGAGACTCGTGTATTGAAAAAAAATCATAAATAATTTAAGGAAATCGCTAATTTATGATATTGTTGTGACTCGATCGTCGTCCAGTCTGTGGGTAATATTAGTATTTATTTTTATACACAATTACATAACCACTCACGCCTGTCACTCAGAGGGGTAGGTATAGACTACAGACTTCCATTTGGCTCGATTCTTACACCTCCCTCGCCTCCTTCACATCCATACACCTACGCATACACGCTTGTCGGTTAAGGGTGCTCCTAATTTGGCCCATTTTCAATAAATCGCTAATTTGGTCGAAAAATTTTCGCCTAGGACGTCCCTTTCCGACTCTGCCATTCACTTCTGCAACATACATTTTCTTGGTCATTATTTCCTCATTCATCCTTTCCACATAACCAAACCACCGAAGCATTCCTTTCTTAATCCTGGTCACAACATCATCTATTTTTCATCATCATTTATTTTTATTCTTTATATATGAATTATTTATACAATTTTTCGCCGTGTAGTGGCGAACAAGAATATTCTACTACCCCTTATCGTTCCGTGAGTATGATAAGAAGCGACAAATGCAAACTGGAACAGGAGATGGCCAGCAGCATCTTCCTGATTATAACTCAAAATAATAAAAATACTGCGATTGCCAAATCTATTGCCAAACGTGGCATCTATGGCAAAATGGAACCCTCTATGGAGCAATCTATACGCCTATATAGCCTACGTTAAGCAGTGTTTTTTTAGGCTGGAATAGATGGATGGATAGCTTTAGTAAAGTAAATTTCTATATACGTCCTATATTTGAGCATAGAGTTTGTTTCATTTTTGAGTGAATTTTAGAGCAGGTAAGTGTACACCGCGCTGCTTCAAAGCGTGTTAGCGGATCTTAGATGACTTAAAATTAATAAGAAATTAAAGATACTTTGGACCGTTAGTTTAAACGTATATATCTGTAGCCCTAATGATTTTGCCAACAGGCATAAAACACCAGCATAATGCTGCCGTGTTTCGCATAGAGTGTGATGAGCAACGAACACCTCTTTTCCAGGTGATGAGGAATTCCTTCTCAATCGACGATAATTAGGCATGGGCCACAGTTTTCATTTACAAGTGGTCTGTGTGCGTAGTCGTCGTTACTTGCATTAAAAGAATAAACGAAAAAAATATACTTTGTTCGCTTTGACGATATTCTCTTCTAGTGCATTCCACTTAATTCCTTCCTCTTCATTCCATCATCAGACCACCTGACGTTCGGCTGGTCTACAACTACAATCCTTTGTTGTCAACATACTATGCGTTTGAAATATACGGCTTGCTTCGCCTTTCGTGATTACATCATCTGCCTTTCTATTTAAGGCAAGAGTGAATAGGATTTTGTTAAGCGTGCTTTACAACATCTTCGGCTGCATCTCCACTGATCAGCGCAGTGGCTAGAACGGTAGCCAAGCACTGAGTTACAGTAGTAAAAAAAACATGTTAATATATTCAGATTTTTAGTACTTGGTAGAGCCATGCTGCAGCTATGTTAGTTGTATAGCTGTAACACTAACGGGTCGGCTGGAACGGGGAAGTACCACGCTCCCACTATTGGTATTCCACCGGCGTAAAATAGCAGCTTAACGTCGCTGTGTTACGTATGGTGAGTGTAGAGAACCGGAGTCCGATATTACTGGAAACGAGGCATTCCATCTTAGTCCTTACGGGTGACAGCGCATCTGCATTTTGATTCGTAGTCGAAGATATATGTAGATATTTATGTGTCTATATTGAATATTTCTGTTTACTTAAGTATATTCTTAAGTTGTTATATTATGTCGGATCATAAATCTTCAACGGAAGTATTTAGTCTTCTTATACTGCGACTCTTGGTTCGTCCCCGCTATTAAACCTTAGCCATAAAACCAACCAAAAAAGAGAGGGTATAAAATAAAAATGTAAACGGAGAAGAATGTTTCTGCACCCTCATGATAGAAAGAAAAGTAAATTGGCCATTCAAAATATTAAGCACCAGTTTAATATTTAAGTGTGAAATACAATTTATTTTACTATCTCCTTTTAAACCCTTTAAAATACTATCTCCTTCTTCATTCTTATTAGTACTATCTCCTTCTATACCCTTATGATAGAAAGAAAAGTAAATTGGCCATTCAAAATATTAAACACCAGTTTGATATTTAAGTGTTAAATACAATTTATTTTAAAAAACAAAGTTTTCATAGTGTGTGTTTCACCGACATAGTATTCCGTTTTTGCAAACCGAAATGGCAATGCGCTGGTGACATCTATCATAGAAGTGACAACAATTGGAGGAGACGTGCAAGCTCAAAAAACTGATAACTAGTTGTTACTGAATACTTAAAAGGAGGGGAGGGGTGGACGGGTTGGAGAGTCGGCATTTTTGACTCCAGTAGGCCCAGACGGCAGCAACCCCTGCTACGCCACTACGTTTACTTGAACGCAGTGTGAGACGTTCTGGAAGGAGCAGCAACTGGATGCGTGAGGCCGAGGATTAAGTGACGCGCCTTGAAAGGGGTCTATGTCCAGTAGTGGATTGCCGCGCTGATGATGATGATGAAGATTTTATGGAATCTCTGGGCTATACTGTGATTCATTTTGTATGATATTTTCATCTCACAAATGAAAATACTTATTAGACAAAATTCCGTTGATAAATGTGTATATATATGAATTCAAAATTTTAACATCGCCATAACTTCATAGTGCTTAGCATCAATTTATCAATATCGACGTAACCGGCTATCGATAATGTTATTAATTATGGAGCACTCGATATCATAGTGTCGTTATGAATTTTAACGTGCCGCTTTAATCAGTTTCAACGTATCAATATGTCTTCGTTAGATGACAACACCATTTAGAAAATTAAAAATTTGTATAATGTTATTTCCGCGCCTGATTTACTGTTGATTAAAAAAAGAATTTTAATTGAACTTTTTGAACTGTTTGTTGATTGACTTGGGATTTTTAGAATATTCTAAATAACTAGATTGAAAGTATAGTTTGTTTACGTTATATTTAATATCAAAAGTTCAGGAGAAGTTGGTTCATCTGGGTTTGTAGATAACATTATTTGGGTTGGCGGCTGCCGAAATTAGACGTTACTTTACTAGCTTTCATTGATTCCTTTGCAGGCTAGTGGCTCTTAAAGATAGACTAACTTAATGTTAACATGGAGATTAAGCTTGACATCTTCTATTCAAGTAAATAAAATTGAAACATGTGTTTGTAATGTCAAAATAACATATTTTTACAAAGCGCATATGTAAGTATACACGATACTTATAACAAAAACACAATTTTTGAAATTTTTATGTCTGTCTGAATGTTTGTTCCGGCTAATTTCTGAAACTGCAGGATCGATTTTTACGGGACTTTCACCGGCAGATAACTGATCTAATAAAGAGTAAGTTAAGCTGTATTAATTTTAGAAAAAGAATTAGGGTTCCGCACAAAAAAAATTAAAGCCTTAAATTACACGCGTGCGAAGTTGCAAGGAACAGCTAGATGCAGATAAACCATCACATTTCCTAATAAAAAACTAACGTACAGTCCACCTAGTAAATATGTAGCTATTGCAGCCTACGGACAATTGCTACTCACTACAAACAAAGAAGGCATGTATATGAAGTAGGTAAGAAGGTACTACACTTACAAAAAACAAAATAATAAGTACATATTAAAATTTGCTTATAAGCCAAAAATTATAATTTTTGTCCTTTAATTTGTAGCTCCTTCCTTGCTTAGAAGTTCATCTCGGTAGACACCACTCTCATACCTATTTCTGCCTCTAGGAAGCCACACAACGTTTGTTATGTTCCGATGATTTTTTTTGCGCCCGAAGCAGTTAAGGGCAACCCTCCGGAAAGCGGGGGAGGGAGGCAGTGAATGCTCATAGCATACCACGCAGCCAGCTGCGTGGTTATGTGGAGACTTTTGCCCACTAAACACTGCCTTTTAGGGACTGGCTTACCGGTCTAACTGGAGATCTCTAAGCCGTTATCGAACGCGACCACCTTTGGGTGAAAGGGGGGCGCTAGCGGCGAATAGCCGCTAAGAAGTGTGCCTAACTAAGGCAGATTACGAGATGTGTTAAGTAGGCTCGGCCTGAGCCGTCAGGAGGCAGTTCAGGTTCAGGAGGCAGGAGGAAAGCTTGTTGGGGGGGGGGTCCGAGAGAGTTTCTCGGTCTGCGCACACTATAGCGAGTGTGAAGGGGGCTGCATATGCAGCTGTCTCGCAGATGAGACCATTTGAGTGGGTCACAATGTCTTTGTGGCGAGTTTAGTTAAGGACCATAGTTAATAGAGTTCGTTATAGTAAGACGTTTCAAGACTACACAATTTTTCCTGTTTTCGTTTAAGATGTTTCTAGGATTACGTCAAGAATGATATAGTCAGAGAAATATTACCGGTTGTTGTTAAAGAAGTTTTTAAGAATTTTCATGAGTGCAGCATCACGAGCAGGTTTAATTATACGTAATGAACTTCTACTAGTATATAAACATTTGTGTTCTAAATACTCCTGTACGAATTTATACATGATATCTTCCGTACATTTATTTATTAAAACTCCATATAAAACGCATAAATATTCATTAACAGTACTGTACAAACTTTGTGGCGAGTTTAATTGTAAAAGTACAATTACACGTTTTGGCGCGCAAACGTTGCGTCCTGTCAACTTATGCACCGAACTTTCAGGTATACAAAAAGTACTTTGTGGCACTGAACTAAACTGGCTCGTTCACACAAGCGGCGAGTTTAGTTGGGTAGTAGGAGATTATAGTTCTGCCCTAATTTCTTAATATTTGCCTTTATAGTTTAACCCTCATTCCTGACAATATTTACAACACATTTATGGGTTATATAAATAGGTTGTTGTAAAAACTGTTAGCTTAAAAGTTGTTAGTTAAAAAAAGGATATATATTCCTAATATAAAGGGATCGTTTAATGTATTTTTTTAACAAATGAATTGATGTTAATTGGATATGAATAATTTAAACTTTACACAAATTTAATGAAATGTAAAAAAAAATAGTGAGCCGTTATTCACAACGAGGTTGCGTTTGCAAGTAGAATTAAAAACCGGATGAGGTGAAGTTACACTTTCACGTAACAGTCCTTTTATCATATTATTATTTTAATACAAAGATGAACAAATATAATTTATTCGTTATTTATGTTGTCTGTTCATCATAAAGGTGGAATTCCTTCAACTGAGGTAAGAACCTTCTAACCTACTGACCCAGGCTGGGTCAACGACACAACCTGAGAATAACTGCAATGCCAACGTCCACTAACGAGATGATACTCATCGACCACGCTGAATTTCCTGTGCGAAACTATTTTCGCAATGCAGTATAATATATGAACACTTTGTTTTCAGTATGCGGCATCAAATTCTTCTAGTCAACATTCATCGAGGGGTAGTGGAGCTCAGGTGATTATTTCTTTTATTATATTTTTAAATACTGAAGTAATAATGTGTAATAAGCGAAGGTTCGAATCCGCCATTCGACTACTTTCGTGAACCACTGCTAACACAAGTATTTTAAGCTAACCAGGAGGGGTTATAAGAAATATTAGTAATGTTAATTAATAGGATTACTAGTATTTAAAATATATAATATATATAAAAAAGTAAAGTTACAGCCTATATACATCCCAATGCTGAGCACAGGCTTCCCCTCATTTCTGGGAGGGTTTTAGGGCAAGGAATGTCCGCCGCGCTGCCCCAATGCGTGTTGGCGAACTTCACATGTCTTCGAAATATTTTTTTTCTTTATTTCTCAGACATGCAGGTTTCCTCACGATGTTTTCCATCACCGCCGAGCACGTGGTAAATCAGCAATTAAAATTGCAATTAACAATTTCATCGGTGCCGGCAGGGATCGAACCCGGGTTACTCGCGTTCATATTTACAGCGAGTGTTAACCATCTGAGCTACCACGGCTCCTTTGTGATGGAAAGCATTAGCGCATTATCGAGTTGATAGAGGTATCTATATGACACCAAACCATCGCGAGAATCCTGTCAAATCATTCTACTTTTCAATCGAACCCAAAAAAGGGAGAAGGTTCTCACTTTGAGTGTATTTTTTCTGTGATTCTTTTTTATTTAAAAGCTGGTGCTTCTCGTGTGGTCCGATATAAATTTGATCAAGATCTGACCAGTAATTTTTGAGTAATCCTTAATAATGCGTATTTAATTGACTTCGACAACGTTGATGATGATCTCATTTTATTTGTATTTAAGTTGCTTGTACAAATTTTTTAATTTTATCACTTGTTCTATGGCATACCTTATAGCAAACGCAAAAATGTATAACCTGGAAATAAAATTACAAACTAGGAGTTTTGGCGAAAAATTGGCCGTCTGCGGATAATTGATCCTGTCTTATCGTTTAAATAATGGTTTAAATTGGATTTTGATACATAAAAATGATGCGTTTTTGTTTATTAAGTGTCTGAGCATGTGAACTATTAGTGGGTACGATGAACGACGTTATATAAGGTACTTGAGACTGACAAGAGTACAATTGCAAGAGGTCATTCCTAAAAGAAAATCAAAGCAACATTACTCCTATCCATCGCGAAAACATAACTCCTTAGTAAGTTTTAAGCATAATTAACAACAAGGTAAGTCTAAGATATCGTTAGACAATAAATCGCAAATTCTTCCTTCCAATAGATCCTTACACAGCCATATAATGTCAATATAATCCATCGATATAAATGACAGTAGTATAATAAGTCTTTGTTTTAATCATAAAACCTAATGTCCGATTTGAGGTATGAGTGCGCGGCTGATTCACACACGACTATCGTCTTAAGATCTCAGAATGTTGTTTAACCTTGACAATCGTTTTATTTATCGAAGCTATTTTAACCATTTGCATCATATATTTAAATAACTTCAAGTTTATCACAATTCTTCACAATTAGCATATTAGCAGGGTTAAAGATGTTAAAAATTATTAAGCTAAGATCTAGTCTATTTCACCCCAGGATGCCTCGTATAGAGGCGAAACATGTATCTTATTATCGTCTTTGTGTCTTTCCTAGTTTTTTTGTGATGAAAACTTCTTTAAAATCGCTGTTATTGAAATTCGGTGAAACAAAAAAGCGACCCTAAAAAAAGACAATGTACATTATACAGGTGTAGGAGTGAGCCTGCGAGTGAACGAGATGGAATAATAAATCTTATGTCAGAGAAAAAGAGAAAAAAAAAACAGAAGAGAAAATACACACGGTCAGTTCAACTGTTCACTCCAACCGATCAGTTAATACTAGGACTGTCGATATCTTTTTAAATGTCGGGTTTGAAAGTAAGTTTCACTTTTACTTCATGTAAACTGCACACATTTTTTTATAGAATATGGGGGACAAACGGAAACTGTTCATGTGATGGTAAGTGGGTCTGTTGCCCATAGACATCCATATCCTCAGTTAAGACATTAAAATGTGGGTGCGTTGTCACCACTGAGGACTAAGATGGACTGCTTGGTTACCAGTAATAAGGGTGTCCGGTTCTCTATACTCACCATACCAAACAACAACATTGAGCTGCTATTTAACGCGGGTATTTTGTGAGAGCGTGGTCCTTCCCTGGCCTGGTCGAGCCAACTCATTCGTCCTACTATAATATATATACTATAACATAGCGGCAGCGTGGCTATACCAGGTATAGTTGTGTATTGGTGTAGTGGTGCTGGGATTAGTGGTGACAGGGATTGTGCACCTAATTGAAAGAGTGCGTGAGTGCTCTTTAAACTAGGAAAGTAATTTTATTTTACAACGAATCTTAAAAAGTAAAGTAAAATAACAGCCTATATATGTCCCACATCCTCCGGAGGCGTGGAGCAGAAGTGCGGTGGTCTTGTTCTTCAAGAAAGGTGACAACGCCCTCTTGAAGAACTATAGA
>DWHP01000964.1:0-17415 GCA_018247895.1 Parnassius honrathi
CATATATACATACGTACATGTGCACACACGGACATCCTCTTAAAAAGCATACTATTCGACTGTAAAGACCTTGAAACGTGGAGATATGTTAAGATTTTCAATTTACAAAGTCGGACCCATTACAATAACTTCCCACTGGGAAGTTAAAAACAAAATGAAACATCTTTTATTTAGAACTGTAATCACCACAAGTTAGGAATTTGTTACCGTTAGGCTTATCCATACTTTTCTGTTGTTTATAATATAATAAAATTTCTCGAATTATTTTGGAAACATAATATTTTTACATACATACTAACGGATGCCCACGATAGAATTTTTTATACCTTTACTACGAATTGAAAAACTTAATATAAGCAACATTTTAATTTATTAGTGTTCTTTTTCTTAATATTAATGCACTTTTCTTCCCGTTTTGATACTGTATAAAATTACTAAAGTAGATTTAATTAGAGCGGGTGGCATGCCTTTGTCAAGGCAACAGCAAAAGCCCGACCCCTTTTACGCTCGAGGTTTTCGAAGTGTGCTACTGGCAGTTTTGTAAAACACGAAAAGTGTATATAGGTTTTTACGATGTTATACTTTTTCATCTCTACCATTTACATGATTTTAACATGTACTGTAACTTAACTAAAATTATAACAAATATATGTATATTACTAGTTGTTTACGCTCGTTCATGACGCTAGTCTCGAGCGGGAACCGGTTTGATGGCGGGTTGCGCGGGGAGGGATTAGCCCGCGCCTGCGCGCAGTCAGTAGTCTGTTTGAAGCGGCGGACACGACTGCCGCGTCGAGGAGTTAAATTGAAATCGTTATAGCGCGCTCGGCTGCCTCCCCATCGTGTTGTCTTATTTTAGTTAATATACGTGCCAACGAGGCTTTTCTGGAGGTTGAGTAATTAATTTAAAAAAAAATTTAACTTCACTTGCTATTAATTTGTGCCGACTAGTTACTTATGCGGCATTTTGAAATCGCACTAAATAATTTGAGTGAGTCTGGAACAATCTCCGGTGGGCGATGACCCTGTCGGTCAAATTGTTAGGTCGCGAGTTACCATTTTGATATCGTACGAAGTAATTTTGCTTTTTCGGTGGAACGTTAAACTTTGTGATTCGAGAAGAGATCGCGTTCTCTTCGATTATAGTTTTGTGCTAATTGACGTAACATTCGAGTTTAGATAACGTCGCCCGGGAGTGAGTGCATCCTTTGAAGCAGGGCAACGACAGTGGGTGTGGCCATATGATACACTTTCTAACACTACATATACACTACCTTTACTTAACTCTGACGTCGCCTTGTGGTCGACCCTACTCCGGAACTGGGTAAGTTTTGTTTTCTTGCTAGCTATATGTATAATAATTCTCCATAGGCCATTGGGCCCTTGGTTGCTCGTCGAGGGGACCACTCATGAGCCCTGATCCCGTCGACCCTTGTTGGGGCAACTAAGGGCGTGTACACTAGTACTTTAATTACATGAAATGTACAAAGTAAGAAAAAAATAAGTGTTGAATATTATACATCATTCACCATAACAGAAACCTTCACATGTCCACTACTGAGGATTCAGTATCCCACAAGTAATGCTGGCCATATTAAGTCGACGAACAATATGATACGTGAATACGTACATAGGTGCATATAATAATGTTTTTTATAAAACTGAAGTGGCAAACGAACATGCAGTTCACCTGGTGGTAAGTGAAATTTCATCATGGAATAAGTAGATGCCTTTGTACATATGTTCTTTTTACCATTTTCCTATCAAAATATGTGTGTACATATTCTATTCATTCAATAACAAATGAAATAAGAGTGTAGTACCTACTCAAACGATCTCGTAACATAAAATATAAAAAAAAAATAAAAATAAAAAAGCCTTTTATTTCTTGCTTCATTACAATTTGAAACATCGTGCATGCAAAAATTAATTGATCCAGTGTTACAAAACTTGTATTTTGGTAAGTATTACTTTTGATAATTATGTGCCTGTAATAAAACAAGACTTATACTTTTTACTTCTAGTAGTTGTCTTAGACCATTATAAGAATGCATTTTAAAAGTTTTAATAAATCCTGATAATATTTTAAAATTAAATTTTCCTAAAATTCACACACAGTGTAGAATTGGTTAGTAGTAGTCAGCCCTTTTTTGGGTGTATATGTACGATTGCAAGAACCCCTCTTTAACGGAGGGTAAAGGCCTCCTCCAGAGATAAGCAATGTTTCTGTCCTCTGCTACTCGCATCCAGTGGGTACCTGCTATTTTTATAATGTCGTCTGTCAAGCGCGCGATTTGTCTACCCCTTTTTCTTTAGCCTGATGGTCCTATCCATGATGTTGTCTTTATGGTCCAGCGATTGTCAGTAAGTCTGGCTACATGTCCAGCCCATCGCCATTTTAGATTCTGTGAGTAACTGAGCGCGTCCATGGCTTTAGTTTTCTGTCTTACGGTAGTGTGGCGGATTCTTTTGATCTTCTTAGTCTTCAGAATGCTTCTTTCCATACTTCTTTGACTTGTTATGATATTATTTTGACCAGATTTGATAGGGGTATGTTAGTGAGGGGAGTAGGCAGTTGTTCATGACTTTGCTTTTCGGCCTTATGCCCAAGTCGCTTTTTAGAATTTATTTCTTCCAGGTGATGTTGACTCTTCTCCCAGGTATATGTATGTATCAACATAGGTTAAAGGCAGATTTTTGAAATATATAGGTATTTTAGTATGATTGGTCAAGACATTAGTTTTATTTAAGTTGATATCTAAGCCTACATTACGACTTTTCACGTATAGAGAGTTAATCATCAGTTGAAGTTGGTTTGTACTTTCTGATAGCAGAACTATACCGTCAGAAAATCTGAAATGACTCAGGTAACATCTGTTTATATTTATGTCAACTTTCTCCCAGTTTAGTTTGTGAATGATGGACTCTAGCACCGCTATAAAGATCGTTAGTGGGACTGGGTCTCTGCCTTACACCTCTTTTTATTTGTATGAGTGGCCCAGTTGCCCCAATTTTACTCTGCTAGTACTGTTGTCGTAGACGTTTTTCAACACTTGTATGTAGTCTGATGCCACTTCTTGAGATAGTAGAGCTTTCCAAATCGATGAGTGGTGTAGAGTATCAAAGGTTTTTTCGTAATCAATAAAGAAAGCATAGAGTGGTCTGTTAAACTCTTGGAATTTTTCTATTATCATTTCTAGCGAGTGTATATGGTCAACTGTGGAAAAATCTCGTCTGAAGCCAGCCTGTTCTATAGGTTGGAATTTTTCTGTGGTTTTATTTATTTTTTTCTCAATTATGGAGGAAAAAAGTTTATATAATTAAGGTAGCAGGCTTATCGGTCTATAGTTCTAATGTTTGATTGACCTTGATTTCGGTTTTGTTTTTTATATTTCTTGTCTTCTGCCAATTAATGCCTTTGTGTGTGCCGAAATTATTTGGTTTCTCTCTATGTTTGTGTAAGGTTTTGGCTCATGTGCTTTTGTCAGGCTGATATCTATAGCATTTGTTATTTTATCATAGTAATATTGGACGGTGTTTTTGTCATTCATCTAGTCGAGCAGATTTGCTGAGCAGCTGTTCAGCAATTCAATGTTCGAGCTATTCACTACGTCTTCGCTTTTTAAGTGAGATCTGGGGCGTTTACCAAACTTGCTACAATTTTTTGACCTTGAAAAAATACTGAACGCTGCCCTAGCAAGTCCGTGTTCCGAAGGGTAAGTGATGTTTAAGACCTGCATATTGTCTACGTTTTTCGATAGATTTGTTAAAATGTATTCTATTCTGTTTCCTGTATTACCATCAGGTGATTTTCAAGTCTATCTCCATCCGTTGTTCATTTTGAAAAACGTGTTCATAATGGATAGATTGTACTCATACGCGAACTCAATGAGTCTGTTTCCTCTACAGTTTCTATTACCGTAGCCGTAACTTCCCGTGATAGTTTCGTTTGGTTTGGGTTAGTCAATTTTGGCGTTAAAGTCACCCATAACTATTATATCATTTCCTGAGAGTTGTATAGCTTTGTCGACAGTACTGTAGAAAACCTTTCTCACCACTCTGTTGGGGCGTAAACTTGAATAATGCTTAAGTCTATATTGTCGGTATCCATTATTAGCAGCGCCACTCTTTCTGACAGTCCCTTGAAACTTTTTATATTTTTTTTTTCATTTCTTCCACGGAGACCAGCCAGCTCGGAAGATGTGGTTTAGTGTTCGTTTTTATTTGCCATGTGTTTTCCGTGAGACGGAGCGGTAAATGTTCGTTCTTTTTGTTAGCTTGGTCGTGTGGTAGGTTATTTTGGTTGTTGGTTGTTTGGTTTTTGGTCATTGGGAAACTGAGTATTCCTGGTTTAATAACTCCCTCTGACAAACTCGTCGATCTTCTTAGTCCTGCTTGAGTTTTGTTCCTTTTATTAGCTTGTGTCTTTGGTTGTGGTAGCGTAAAATCATTGTAGTTTGGTGATATTGGTAGAGTTCTTTTCTTCTTTGCTGATGTATCTGTATTTTTGTGATGTATTATCAGTTTGTTGTACTTGATAGTGACGGAGTTTGTTCATTGCTCCACATACATTCAGCGTAGCCAGGCAGGCTTCTGTAATCCACTTTTCGCCCCTCCGGGAGACAGAACGTGACGGGTGGCGAACCCCGTCGCCAGTTTTCCTCCCGGAGATTCTTCGCACCCCTGCCCCGTAAAAGGGGCTCCGGGAACTCGGGACCATTTCTTATATATGGTTCCTCACTTGCGAAATGTGGGGTGTGCTATCGGATTGTCACTCATTTAGCACCACCCGAGGGACACGTGTAGGGTGGGCCTAGGATTAGGTGGTCAAAGCCTACGGACGCGAGCGACTTATCCCCCAGACGGTCTTGTAGGCCGAAAAAAGTCCTACCACCTCGTAAAAGAATTTCTGAAATGGTTTTCTTATAAAAAGGGAAGTCAAATGAATAAATTTACTGCAAAGCCTTTCATAATATTAAATCGTAAAATATTTTTACATAAACCTCTGATATAATAATTGATAAGACACCACTCATTCGGTTATCTTAATTAAAGCGAACGCCGGCGATAGAAAAATAAATCAATCATATTTCACCTGAAATGAAACGAAATGAAAAGCTTCACTTTACTAATAAAAAGGTTTTCGGCCTTATCGGAATTTGTTCAATGAGTACTGTTAGGGCCGCCACTCATACTACTAAATAATCTACATGATAATTATCATGAAGATTACTTTATAGTATAAGTGTATCAACAGTGACAGCCTATACACACCCTACTGATAGACACAGACCTCTTCTCATTTCTGATAGGATTTTGGAGTAAGGAAATGTCCGCCACGTTGTCTCAATGCGTGTTAGCGAACTTCATATATCTTTCAAATATTTTTTTTCTTATTTCTCAGACATGCAGGTTTTATCAAAATTTTTCCTCTACCACCGAGTACGTGGTAAATGAGCACTTAAAATTGCAATTAACAATTTCATAGGTGCCGGCTGGGATCGAATCTGAATTCGATCCCCGCGTACTGTAAAATTTCCTGTAAGAGCTTAACCCCTGAGCTACCATGTCTATGTCACGTAACCCTACCCTAAATTATGTAACATCAAAAATTTTACAGTGCTAGATTTTATAGTTAAGATAATATAGCTAAGAAAATACTTATTAGTAAACAGTATTTTAATAAGAAAGTAGAGATTATTTTCTGCCTAGAAGACCCTCTGGGCTTGCTTTCTTACCCACTAGTGCTGAAAACCATTTAAGTGCATCCATTAATTGAAAAGCATGTATGTATGAGTAGATTATATGAATGTGAAAGAAGCGAGAGGGAGGTGCATTAGTATCGTGCTGAATGGAAGTCCGTAGCCCATGCCGACGCCTCTCAGACGTGAGAGTTTATGTAATGTTATCTTTTAATCTATTAATGCAATTTTTTATTTAAGCCTAATTAAAAATATACTGTACGTGGCAGTGCAATTTAATATTTATAATTAAAAATGATGTGCTTATTTACGCTCCCCAGTTTCAAGCCAAACATAGCTTCCAAGTCTTTAGCTAATCGCTTAAAATCGATTATAGTCTTGCTCTTTTACAATCGATTATTATAGTAATAACGCATTTATATTTTGCTTCTAAATCGAGGATAGATGTAGATGTCTATGGAAATTCAAATTACCATCAAGTGTAATGTGTGCTCGTTTGTCACCTATATCCTTCAAAAAAGGTAATATCATTGCCATCCAGTTTTGAGCTATGATTTAATTTCAAGTCTCTGACCCATCACGAACTCAGAAATTTTCTACCGAAAAATCTAGTGAAGAAAGCTAGCTCACAAAAAACTGGTGAAACCGTAAAAGAACCAGCGTAGTGAGTGTACAGTTTTGCATTAAATTTATATTTTCAGGGGCGATAATTTATTTAGTTTTGCGTTCAAATCTAAAGAATATTGAATGTTTACGGTTTATTGAAACACACTTTTACTTTATACGTGAACATATGACAACCCTAAGCACTATTGACATATAGAAGATAGTGCATTTGCTGAGTTAATAAAAGGGCCCGGAAATTGATCTTATTATCTTTGAAAACATAATATCAATTAAAAGTTTATGCTCTTATGAAAATACTCACAGTAAACTTATTTATCTAGTGGAGAGGAAGGACTTTGATAAGAATACCTACACATAAGCAAGCTATGCCTATGTTTACTCTAAGGAACTTTGCCACAATCACCACGCCCACTAACACCACCACGATCCAGCTGAAAATAGTAACTACAGTACTAGTTACCTCTACCGATGATACTCGTCTCCATCTCCGATTTTGTTTTTTATTTAGTTATATTGATGTATCTCAAAGAGACGGTATACAAACATCAATCTGCAGTGCGACTGCATAATACTCACACTGGTGGGAATCGTGACTGGCTTTTGCCGTTAAACGTTTGGTTTGGTCAAAAGAGTCCACCAGGTTTATGCAATCACACTGCAGGTCATGTAATCATTTCAACTTTTGAGAATAGCTTCTTACGATATCCATGAAACAAAAATGGTGATGGACACCTTTATGCCGGCACCACACGTCAAAATTATACTGTCTGTATACTTACAGTACAGTGGACAGATATGAGAGTGTGTGTGATCAATGTGTTGATGGTATTTTGCTGAGTTCGTTAGACAACCACAGTCATCGCCATCATTGTTATAATTATAGAAATAAAAAATAAAAATATTTATCAACATACACACCAAGCTAAAACCGTGCTCAACTTATTGTTAAAAAGACGCACTCACGTGCTCTAATATATTCGATATTCATTTAAAATCGTTTAAAAGCAACAATATGGTTATAGGTGCGTAAGTGTATGTGCGGCAGTGTATTTATGCGGACTATTGGAGAAAGAAAGAAGAAAGAAGTGTGTGTAATGCATGTCAAGAAGATAAACATTGATTTTGGTTCTCTTGAAACTCTGACTATACTTCTATTTTGATCTGAGACCCACGTATATAATTTAATAAAGCATTAAACGGCGGCTCCGTGGCGCAGTGACTTAGCAATGAGTAGCAGCAACACACACACACACACACACACACACACACACACACACACACACACAGAGAGAGAGACACGCACACACACACACACACAGACACGCACACACGCACACACGCACACACGCACGCACGCACGCACGCAAGCACGCACGCACGCACACACACACACACATACATACGGACATCATCGAAAAATAGCCAGAATAGCTTCCTAGGATAGAACCGTTTGACCGGAAACAAGTCATTTCATCTACGTCTTTTCGGCTCAGGCAACGAACGCATCTGCATTTTGATTTTCAAACGACGGATGTATATGTAAATGTCTGTGGGTACAACATCCACCAGATGAAGTCGCTTTCACAAAATAAAAAAACCTTTACTTAACAAGCCTCACAAGCGTGGCAGAATTGGCCGAGATTTTCTTTTGGTCAAATACTCAAGCGACCTACTCAATTTTAAGATATTGTTAAGTCTCGTGGTGTCACAGTCACTTTGACTTAAAGCGATAGAGACAGTACGAGACTTGATGGCATCTTAAAATTAAGCAGCGCAGTGCTTGAGTGTATGGGCATTTATGAGGCAATATATAGGAGGCCTAAGTTTTGCAGCGGACTTTGATAAGCCATAATGAATGAATAAATAAACATTTCATAGTCCAAAATAAAATATTTAAAAGTACGTCAGATTATAGTCATATTGATCGTAAAGTGATGACCGAACACTACAACGCAACCTCGAATGATAAAACGAAGGCAACTACGATTCTCACCAAAGTTACCCAATCGCATAAACGCACAGCTGAATTGCTGAATTGCTTCTCAATAAAATTTTCTCCTTATTGAGAAGCTATTCAGCAATTCTTCTCAATTTCTCAATAAAATTTTATTAACTTCACCATTATTGGACGCATAGATAATTTTACCATTATTCCCGTTGCTAACCCATAAATTAAGGAATTATATACGCCTCTAAATAGCGACGCTACTGGCTCATTAGATACATAACAGGTTCTTTATTAATTATTAATCAAAAATTTACAATAAATCTTTTTAATTGGTATTCAGTATCTAAATTAAATAACACAACATGTTAACTTATTTAGAATTATTTTTTCTTAAAAAAACTACTAGTACGCTCTTAGCAATACAACATACTCGTAATATTCCGGTTACCACTCCTAGTAGATATTAAATGCTTGTGTTAGGAATAAAAAAAAATAGTAGTCAAATTTTTGATTTAGTATCCGAAGCTGATTAGAACTCACAATACAACATGTTAACACTTGTCGATTTAAAAAAAATACCAGTAACCTCGACCTAAATTTGATTTAGAAAAAATTAACTTAAAAATGCATCCCGTATTCTATTCGCAGACGACATCCCGGTTCCTCGTAATCTTGAAACTCTTGAAGGCCTTCATCAGAAACATCCTTCGGTCAATCCTTCTCAGAAATTACGGCCAATACTTCTATGCAACCTTTACAAATTTTTCAAAAATACACTTTAAATGCAATCTTGTCATTTTCGATTAGCTCTGCTGGCGGCATCGACAGGATTACGATTCAACATCTCAAAGATCTCGTAAACACATCTGCTGGTGATGCTGGTATTGTAGGTCTTAATGACATTACAAAATTATGTAATTTGATGCTTTTCATTCCCTAAAATATATATATGCCCCCATAGGGCAAGATTGTGTGCCTTTAAAATAAAGGATAACGGTATCCGTCCTATTTTCGTTGGTTTCACATTTCGACTCTTAACTTCAAAATAAGCTTGCAGGCACATAATCTCTAAGCTTACGACAATGTTACAGTCATAATTCGAACTTGTTCTATGAAAACCATAGTATTGATTCTGTTGTCGGTGTTCAGCAGGCTGACCCACTAGGTCTAGCTCTTTTTTTAGTTTGGGAATTCAACCTATTATTTCAAATATGAAATCGAAGCTGAATATCTGATACCTGCACGTCGGTACACTGGGAGGTAAAGCAGATGACGTCCACAGTGATATTAAAAATTTTAAACGTAATAGCGTTTAAAATTTTTAAAAATATTGATCTTGAACCAAATAGCAATAAATGTGAAATATTTATTTCTAATAATTTATATAGTTCTAACAGAGATACTTTAATCCAAAATTTCAATCATATTTCTCCAGGAATAAAAAGCTGTCAATGCGGAATCTCTATACCTGCTAGGTGCTCTGTTGTTTTTTGATAGTATTAAACCTGTTTTAAAAACAAAATTTGGTCAATTTTTATACCACGTTGGTAAATTGTATATCTCTTAAACCACCATTCTTCTCTTACTATTTAAAAGATTGTCTTCTTGCACCTTACTGCACTCGAGTCCAATCTGGAAATGTTCAAATATTTTCAAATATATTGTTATTAACCTTAAAATAGCTTTAGAAAAATTCTAAGCCTGGAAGCAAGCTACTTTTCCTATAAAATATTGGTAGTATTGGTGTAAGAAATCTTTCTACCGTAGCATTGCCTGTTTTCCTTGCTTCTATGCATAGTGTCAATGACATAAGTAACATAATTTTAAATAATAAAGTAGACCAGTGCTTTGCTGCGGATGCAAGGCAAACATGGCTAACGCTATGTCCCGGCAAAAATGTCCTACTGGAAGTTCACCAACAAAAATAGTGGAATATTCCGCTGGTACGGAGTGTTCAGAAAGAATTGGTTCACAATTTCCACATTGACCAAGATTAGACTCACTTTCTAGCTGTTTCCAGAAAGGAATCTAGTCACTTATTATTCGCTGTATCATCAAGTAATTTCGGCAATTTACTTGGTAGGGAAAGTTTGCGCATTGCCGAAGGAATCCGTCTAGGAGCGGCAATTTGTCAACCTCACCAATACCTCTATGGTAGCAGCGTCAACGAGTTTAGGTTCCACGGACTTTCATGTACGAAAAGTAGGTTTTCCCCTCACGGTTCCCTCAGTAAATAAAGATATTAATAAATAATTCGCAACCATCCACTCAATTAAATACAATGATGTGTCTTACCTGGATTGAAGAGCACCCCCACCTTCCCTCAATTGCGTGCACTAATCCCGTCACCACTAATCCCCGCACCACTGCTCCCATCACCACTATTCCAGGAAAAACACACCTTCGACGACAATACGACACGTGTTTTGCCTTCAGATTTCCGCAAAGTAACGCCTGATTCTGTCCTCCCCTTATTATTACCCTCTTTAATGTTCCCTCGGTTTTAAAGTCTTGCGGGATATTTAGAAACGATGGCAAGAGACCCGATGGTATGATATTGATTTCTTGGGAGAGCGGTTAAAGCCCTAGTGTAGGATGCTACTTGAATAGATACTTTGGCAGCCTCTCATCTAAAGCGTACCTCGTTTAGAGCCGAGGCGGCATCAGAGGCAGCTAAATTAATTAAGTGGTGCAAACGTGAGTCTTTAAGAAATGACTACATATTTGTGCCATTTGCTGCAGAGACTATCGGTCCGTGGGGTCAACGTGCGGTGAAGTTCCTAAAGGAACTTGATACGCGACTGGTCGTTGCTGTTGGTGATAAGAGAGCTGGTTGTTTCCTTGCTCTAAGGATAAGTATAGATATTCAGTGAGGAAACGCAGCCAGCGTTCTTGGCACGATGCCACGGGGAGTAGGACTGTAAGCCAGCTTAAATTTTTAGTTTCAGTTTTTCTTTACTATAGTTTTACTTTAATAATGTGCGTAATATTTTAGCTAGATTTAATTTTATACTACGTTTTAACAAGGTGAATATTTAAAAAATATAAGGTTAATTTAAATTTTAAAATACCAGTACGCTATTAATACATAATATTTCCGATAACTCTAAGTAGACATTAAATGCTTGTGTTAAGAGTGGTTTACAACATTAGTATAATTTTTGATTAAAGAACTGAAGCACATTAAAGACCACTACCCGAAAATTTGAATTTTCGAGGGCGCGGTCCTCTCCCTCAGCTATTAACCCTACGGCACACGGCTACATTGATAAAAGGATTTGATTATTTATATTAAATTCAATTGATAAGGTTTTTAATGACTATTTATAACAAAGATACAAAATTAAATATTTCTGACACAATACCAGCGTTAAAAAGCAGCTTGATGCTGCTGTAGTTCATATGGTAGGTATAGAGAACCGAAGACCCTTTTTACTGGAAACGAGGCATGCTATCTTAGTCTTCAGGGGTGACAACGCATCTGCATTTCGATATTCTTAATCGAAGAGAGATGTCGATCTCTCTTAGCCATAGTATCTATTTATCATCAGGTAGACTGTATGCTCGTTTGGCAACTTTATTCTATATAAAAAGTTACCGGAGTTCCTAAGATCTGATGATGAATTTCTGGTTGCTTATGAGGATACCTAGCAAAAGCGAATTGGTTTATATGTGCATACAATTGCAGTATTGGCACTTATTTAGAAAAGAAGGAATAAACATCCATTGATTGCGTGTAAAAATATTCTTATAGCCTCTGTGTTATGTAAGAGTGATTAAAATTCGAATAAAGATTAAATTTTTAGTGATTTGGTATTATGTACCTGTATAAATAAGCCGTGGTAGCTATGAGGAATGTCTATGTCAGCTGTAGACTTTTGGTCGGATGTAATGATTGAATTATTTAAAGCTAGGTGCTGGTTTACCACAATCTCGGCTTGGAAGGAAAATATCGCGTGGGAACCTGCCTGTATGAGGGATTAAATATTTCGAGGACGTGTGGAGTCCGCCAGTACGCATTGGCGCAGCGTGGTGAACTAATTTTTCCATAACCTGATCAGAAAAGCCTGTGCCCAATGTGTGATATAAGCAGTAACTTTTTTTATATTAACTACAACCTAAGTTTGGGAATGGATTTCTAAAATTTAAATTCATAAGTACTTATAAACGGGAGTCAAACTTCCATTGTCTCCTTTTTTAACTTAACATTCTTGATTAAACCACAACTGTACTGCATATAGTACACTTTTGGTATATTATTAATATAGATACTTTAAATGTGGACTGAGTAGCTTTAAATATTTTCCCATACTCAACACGCAGGGGCGGTGAGTGGTCATGCTGCTGTCCATGGTCTATCTGTGGGATTAGAATCGGGCTGTTTTACACAGTTTGTTTCATACACGCACTGACTAAAACCCTATGATATTCCACTTTTGATGCATATCAGCACAGAGAGCACGCTTTCACACAAATTTAGGTCTCCACCAACGCCTGCCGTCTTACTACTCAAAATTTCCATATATTATTTTTGAATAGATTGGTGTATAACCTAGTAAATGAAGTACATATTACATTGAAAGTATACTATATGAAATTTATTATTAAATAAAGTAACAATAAAATATGCACTGTTTTCTGCACTGCGTGATTCTGCACTAACATATTTTTCTCTTCCACGCCATCTAGTTACGACTGGAGGCAATTGCTGCTCATCAACGAACCCGAAGCACAAGTACACGTTGCCGGAAAGTCCACTTGTCTTCTCATGATGAAAACCTTTGCTAACTATCTGAAGAAGGAAGATATAATTTATACACCGTGGGATACCACATCCGACGGGGGCCTTAACTATACTGAAAATTTGAAGTTCTATCTGGGCTACAAGTATACAAGTAAGTTTAAGTTTTAGTAGTAGTTAAAATGATTAATCCTTTGCGGCGCTACATTAAAAGGTAAGTTGAATATATTTACTTAGGATTTTATTACAAAATTTATTTATACCCACGTCTTTAAAAAGATGTTTAAACTATCTTAAATTTCAAATTGTTGGTTTTTGTCTAAGGACTTTCTTTATTCTGTGCAGAGTATTTGAATATTGCTAATAGATGGCGTACTTACGGTATAGGACGAACATTATTTATATTTATAATTAATAAAGAAATGTCTTAAGTCAAAACTTAAAATTGGTGATTTTACATATTTTATTACATATATTGTTTATTTTACATATTCAACGCCATTTTGAACAGCTAATATTAAAATTATTGTGTTTTTATTTATTTCTGTTTAGACACATGACCAAAAGATGGCGATGTTTTTCAATAATGAATTTAAACTTTGTTACTGCCATAGCTACAACCTTTTCACCGACTATTATAATAGATGTCACTACATACTAGTTGTTTCCAAATTATGATATTTTATATCTGCAAATTTGGCCCGTGCGGTTATTCTGTAGGAAACACCCGGGTACATGTTATTTGTAGGTGCTAGTGGTGGTTATCTAATAGCAAGTTCGATTCATCGGTACATGTTTTTTGAAGGAGTGAATGTATACGGAAAGGAAATACAACTTCATCAACCTTACAAAAAATTACTCCTTGAAAATGTCGTTAATAATTACGCCAGTGAGTTTCAGTTTTCTTTACATTTAGCCTAAAATATTGATAAAATCACTGCAGCTCACGCTCATAAATTAAAATAATGAGTTAGGGTTGCCAATTTTTAAATATTTTTCCGAAGCGGATTAATTTCACAAACAATGGAGAAAAGTCACATGTTACTTAAATTTAAAATAATTCGCAAAAATGTCTTTATTTCACACAAGTCATAAAAATCTAATTGCTAAAACTAAGGTGTAAAGTTTTATCACAATATGCTTTTGAATTTACGATTTTATGTTCAAAACAATATTACAACATTATAAAATAAATCTATTAAAAAAGCTTTGGCAACCCTACAACTAATCTCATGTACGGCGTTTTATAGCCCATATGCATCTATCACGCAATTTCTGCACGTTTTGGTTTTATGCCCAGCACGAGCACTGTTTTGGATCTTTAATGGAAAATTGTAGATTTTTGAATTCAAGTTTTCCGATTCAGTGCTTGCAGCCAAATCTAGTGTTTGTAGGTGACCCTGCAGGGCTTTTTTTTTATAGGATGGGGTGACAAACAAGCACACAGTCCACCTGATGGTATGTGGTTGCTGTGGCCCATAGTCATCTACATCTATCTTCAATTACGAATTAAAATGCAGATGTGATGTCACCCGTGATGACTAAGATGGAATGCCTCGTTTCCAGTAAAAAAGGGTCTCCGGTTCTCTACACTCACCATACGAAATACAGCAGCATTAAGGTACTATTTCACGCTGGTACTAGTACTACTCGTATTCTGTGAGAGCGTGGTCCCTCCCCGGTCGAGCCGACCCATTCGTACTACAACTACACTTCTAATATAACTGTAGCATGGCTCTACCACGTATAAATAGTTAGTTTTTATAAACCGAAAGAAAAGTAATGCGCCCGCTTGCTACTAAACTTAATATATAACTTACGCTATTTAACTAGAGCTTTCAGCTTATATAGTCTGTTAAACCGAAGATGTTCACTTTGTTTATAGTATATTTTAATTTTGTTTTCTATTTTCAGTCTTGTTTCGATCTCTTAGTGCATTACTTTTGAATTGTTTTTTTTTGCAGTGGAGTTTGTTTTTTTAAATTATTTATTTTATCATTTCATCCCAGCAACTCGCCCTGATTTCGCCTGGATATAACCTAATAACGAGATGTTATTTAGATTATTAGTAGATTGTTTAAAAACAATCAGTTAAGCCATTATGATGATTAACCTGGACAGACAGACAAAATTTAAAAAAATGGCTTCTTATTGGCATAACAATTTAGGCAGTTATTAAGATACAGTCAGCAGACATTTATATGTATAGACTTGTAGTAGTTGAAGTAACATCCTCTATAGTTCCCGTTGCTGAGCACATGTCTCCTCGTTTTTCTGGGACTGTAGAGCGGAGGAAAGTCCGTCGTACTGTCCCATAGCTTGTTGACGGATTGCTTTTATAGAAGAGGGGCAAACGAACATGCGGCTCGTCTGACGGTAAGTGACTACCACTGCCCATGAACAACCGCAACACCAGAGGAATTGCAGGTGCGTTGCCGGCCTTTTAGAAAGGAGTAAGCTCTTTTCTTGAAGGTTCCTAAGTCGTATCGGCCCGGAAAAGTCGCCGGTGGTAAACAATTCCGTAGAGAAGTCATTGTAATATTTTAAATTTAAGTCTACTTCAGAAAAAGCACGAAGTTTTTCAAAAAAGGACAAAGAGTCGAGTATGTTCTTTTTTGTAGGTCACGCGATATCTTTGCTTTTTTGTGAACCGATTTTAATGATTCTTTTATTAATATTTAATAGATAAGCTTAAGGAAAAATTTACCACGTGCTCGGCGGTGAAGGAAAACTTCGTGAGGAAACCTGCATGTCTGAGAAACAAGAAAAAGTATATTTCGAAGACCTGTGAAGTTCGCCAACACGCATTGGGGCAGCACGGCGGACACTTCCTTGTCCTAAAACCATCTCATAAATGAGGGGAAGCCTGTGCCCAGCAGTGGGACGTATGTAGGCTGTAACTTTACTTTTTCACTTTGTTAAGGAAAAAATTGAAAATGAAGTTTTTATATAAATATTGAGACGACATTCGAGCTTGAGATATTCTTTAGTTGATTCAAAATGGTCAGAAGGACTTTAATATAGAGTTAGATTTTAAATGTAGGTAAAATGGTAAAAGCAAAGTATCAACAGCATACGTCCTATATGGTAGTTATTAAAGGAGGCATCCAATAGTGCAGGCCTCCTTTACTTACAACTAAGAAGGTTTTACTTGATACCGCTGTCATACCACAGTTGATGACCTAGAAATATATTTTTTGATTTTTTAAACAGGCAGGTTTCTCGATATTTTTCTTCAGCGTCGAGTACTACGGCTAAATTAACACTTAATTTTTTTTATAGAATAAGCGTAACAAACAAGCACACAGTCCAACTGATGGTAAGTGGATGCTGTAGTACATAGACATCTACTTTTATTAGCTGAGGACTAAGATGGAATGCCTCGTTTCTAGTAAAAAAGGGTCTCCTGATCTCTACACTCACCGTACGAAACACAGTAGCATTAAGCTGCTATTTTACGCTGGTATTCTGTGAGAGCGTGGTCCTTCCCTGGTTGATCCGACCCATGCGTGCTACAACCATAATATAGCTGCAGCGTAGCTATACCACGTGTAAATGATTCACGTAAATAATTATATTAAATCAATTATATGTTATCGTTACATCCTATTAAAGTCCACCGTTGAACATAAGAACATAAACATTGGTTGCCACGCGTGGCACGCGGGTTAGCAACCGCTGCTTTTTTATTTTTAGTCGTTATTAGGAAGCTACTGCTGCCCATCTCCTGATTAGTGTCCGTACGGGTATGTGTCCGGGTAATGGATATTTTTAAACCGCCGCTACGCGGTAACTATATGTAATTATGTTAATTATATATAATTATCAATTTAATTAGTGCTGACAGGAATCGAATTCGAGTTGTTCGCATACTATGCAATCACACATAAGCGAACATACCTGTGCGAAAGATAACATCTTATACGAATGCCAACCTGGCCCGGCACATTTGCACCTAGCTGACTACATTTACGGCCGGATTTGTCATTGACGACATTTACGGCCGGAACGTTGGGAGATATCGGTTACGATTAACCTAGCGTGGTGCACTGGTAAATTTAAGTACACGCTAAGTGGGAAATGCTACTGTACTCAATTAATGAATATTTATGCACCGCATTGCAACGACACTGCGTATTTACCTATACTTTTCTTTGACATTCGATTTGATTAAATATTGCAAATGTCATCATTATCATCATCATTACAGCCCTTCACAAGTCCACTGCTGAGCATAGGCCTCCCCAAGGTATGCCACAAATTAATTTTATATTTTATATTTTTAAAATTAAGATGAACATGGACAAAACAAAGATCATCTTTAATGTCCATGTCACACCTATGCCGGTAGTTGTTGGGAGCACTAAGCTCGAAGTTGTTGACGAGTACGTTTACCT
>DWHP01000965.1:0-17411 GCA_018247895.1 Parnassius honrathi
TATATATATAGCATTCAGGTGTTGGTGGTGAAATTACACGAATATTTTGAACGTGAGTCACAAACCGGTGGGCCCCTTTTACACAGTGACACAAGCGCGGGATCGTGTCGGTGAAGCACCAGGAATTGGCAAACGCACCGTTGCTAAGATCATTACTAAGCACTACGGTCTTTCAGGAAGTGAGAATGATTTACTTCACACGCTAAAAATAACGAAAAAATTATAAACCAGTAACAGGTATAAATCAATTCGACGCAGATGCTATTAGAAACCATGTCTACGGCCATTTCACAGGGAGCGAATACCATACCCAAATTTTCTCCATTTCATTTATTTCATTTTCATTATTCAATTGTTTAATTTCAAAAGTGTTGGAGAAAACAAAGAAAATGATTATGGATAGCTTTGAAAGAGACTTGCATTTTGATTACATTATTGAAAATCACATAATAATTAATCTAAACAACGACAGCTCAAGTAATTGTAGTGATAGTGGTTGTATAAATTTATTTTTTTACAGTTTTAATCTTAAATCTTTATATCTTTGCCTTTAGAAATAAGCAGTAACAATAAATACGAAGAAACTTATAAATTTCGTGTTTTAAATTATCCGCTTCTAATTTATTCTGGTACTAATCGAAGCGAAACTGTAAATGATTACCAATTCTAAAGAATCGTTATCGATTTTTCTTAAGAATCGAATATTGTATGTACAGATTTTTTAGTTGGCGTGCCTAGTTCAATTAGTCTGACAGCCGTCAAAAGGTATTTCTTAGGTTTGGTTGACTATAGGATATTTTTGGTTTTTCTCCTGTATCGTAGAGGCAGTTTACAAACATAAATTGCATAAGAACCATGACCATCCAGACCCGGAGAAATTATTTGTAGACAATATAAATACTTGTTCGGGATTCGAACACGTGGCCCTTAGCGCCGCAACCGCTTAGCTTCTGCGTCAGAGAGTCGTCAAAAATGTATTACTGTTATCGATGGGTAATCGAGATGGATATAGGTATTAAATGAACTAACGCAGTTTCATCTGAATAGACTTACTATCCCATTTCTTTGACATATACTAATTCTTCCAATGAGCATAACCAGTACTTTCAAACCAATAATTTCAGCACATGACGAATATGAGCGATCCACATAGATTACGCTCATGATTGTAGAAAACATGCTTCTAAAATATAAAAATCATAATGTAAACTGAATTCGTGGTTTCAACAGAAAAATATAAATATTCGTAATTAAATATTTTGTAAACAAACTCCTGTAACATTTAAGTGTGTCAGCGCTTCACAAAAAATAAAATATGTCATGACTGATGATTAAAACTACTAATGTAAATTATTAAATATGCGAAATAATTTAAATCCAACGTTGTATAAAAATATTTCAAAGAACTGTAACGTTTAACATAACATGGAACAGAATTAAAAAAAATCGGATGCGAATAATTATAGGATATATGTGGCAGAAATATTTATTAATTATGTGCCTGGACATACATTTTCATTATATGATTATTACGTAAAAACCAATGTACGAATTTCAATAAGAAATCATTCAGTCTATCAGTAAAAATTAAGACTTAAACAGTCAGAAGCGTTTGCCTTCTTATATTTGTATTAGATATTTGCCATTATTGTCAAGCTTGGCTAACTGATTGGTAAGCACGGTTTTATAATTTTAAATTATTATCAAGAGGACTGCTACGGCAGAAAAAAGACATTTTTAGTTTTCCTCTTTCGCCTCTCATGACGCCCGCGGGATGATATGAGAAATATCGATTTTCTTACGTCGCCACAATACAGTGGACTTAACAACGTGTAATTACCGGCTATAGCATTTTAATTTAAAAAAAAAACCGACCGGTTTTATTAGCCGTGTGGTGGTGACATATGTTTTTTTTATAGAACAAAGGTGACAAACGTGACACAGTCCACCTGATGGTAAGTGGATGCTATGGCCCATAGACATCTACATTTATCCGCGATAGAGAATCAAAACGCAGATGTATTGTCACCTCTGAGGACTAAGATCGAGTGCCTCGTTTCCAGCAAAAAAGGGTCTCCGGATTTATACACTCATTATACAAAACACAGCAGCAATTAGCTGCTATTTTACGCTGGTATTCCGTGAGAGCGTGGTCCTTCCCCGGTCGAGGCGACTCACTCGTGCTACAGCCATAATATAGTTGCAGCGTGGCTCTACTACGCAGTAAGTCAATTCTTCACCGCATTTCGACCCATGGGTGTCATAAGAGGCGATTATGGGATACGCCCGATAGATCTTACGGATTCCTGTAGATGGTTGTACAACCATTTCGTTTGAGTTAGAAGTAAAATACTCAAGTTAACAACCCCATAACAAATAACCCAATTAATAACTCAATTTATGCGTTTTTTTATAACTTTAACTAATTTCTGACTGGGGTTTCTTTATGTTGATACGTACTTGTAAAATACCACATTAAAATTGGTATTTATTCATCATTAATTAACCAGGTTTAGAAACATTTTATTAAACAAAATAATATTTGTTTCATCGAGGAGCCGTGGTAGCTCAGATGGTTAGCGCTCGCTGTAAATTTCACATTACGTGAGCAACCCGGGTTCGATTACCAGCACCAATGAAATTGTTAATTGCAATTTTAAGTGCTGATTTAACACGTGCTCGGCGGTTTAGGAAAACATCGTGAAGAAACCTGCATCTCTGAGAATTAAAAAATTTTTTCGAAGACATGTTAAGTCCACCATCACGCATTGGGGCAGCGCGGCGGATACTTCCTTGCCCTAAAACCTTCTCAGAAATAAGGAGGGACCTGTGCCCAGTAGTGAAACATATATAGGCTGTAACTTTAACCGACTTTTATACTTCATCGTAATCATCATCATCACAAAAGTCCTTTACAAGTCCAAAACACAGTCTCCAGCCACCTGCAACTACAACTTCCTGTAATATATGCTATATACTAGGTCGTAACCCCATCTAGTGAGGGGCTGACCCGCACTTCGCTTACTCATACGTGGAAGCCACTCGAGGACTATTCCTCCCCATCGGTTGTCGGTTCTTCGAGCTATACGGCCGGGTCCGTTGCTACTTCTGCTATACATATATACATCACGTATAGGACATTATTAAAGGTTCAAACTTTAGTGTGTCTGTAATAAGATAAAACGTATAAAACTGAATTAATCAATTAAATTGAAAATTAGTTAAGACTGTGCGAGGAAATTAATCCACGGGAAGTGTAGAATATTTAATTACGGAAGCTTCGTAACTCTGATAAAACAGTTTTGTATATGCTTATAACTCAGAAACGTGGCGCTCTTCTTAAATTTAATAGTACGTTACATAGTAATTTTAGCATCGTAGTTATGACCGTACATAGTTTAGGCCGGCTATACACTAGCGACCTGCAATTTGTACGACCGGAAAATTAAACCATTTAAAGTCGACATTATACTTTAAGTATTCTGCTATCAATATATCTCTGTGATACATATTCAAATTTTTATAACTTTAATTTTTTTTAAGGAAATCTTGTGGCTGACGGACGGACAGTGATCAGAGCGGTAAGTGTTTTTATTTTGCTAATAATGGTACGGGACTCTACAAAAAAACAGACTCTTTTTAGAGAAGAATCATTAGATTCATAGATAAAGTAGTTTGTATGTAAATTTATTTGTAAGAAGCAAACTCTGCAATTGCTGGTTATACTCTGCAAATCCTTGCACAGATGGGAAACTGGCACTATTTCTGCGTGACATAAGCATTTTAGTATGTTTTACGTGATGAGAGCCAAGTTGCAGCAGTACTATTGTTGTAGCACGAATGGGTCGACCCGAACGGGGAAGGACCACACTCTCACAGAATACCGGCGTAAAATAGTAGCTTAATGCTGCTGTGTTTCGCATGGTGAGTGTAGAGAACCGGGGACTATTTTTACCATAAACGAAGCATCCCCTCTTAGTCCTCAGGTGTGACAAAGCATCTGCGTTTTGAGTATTAATCGAGGATATTTATCCTCGATTAATACTCGCAATGCAGTGTAGTGTAGCAGTTTATGGGACATGGACCCACTTACCGTCAAGTGGACTAAAAAAAAGTTAAATGAAGAATAAGAATGAATACTATAGTTAGTACCTAACTAACAAATAGTTTATTTAAATTGACAATTATCTAAATTAAACTGTTTTCTTTTGTTAACTTATATAGTACTACGACTTTTAATGGTTTACAGCTCCTTTATGAACGACGTGAAAAAGAGAACGAGTGCAATATCTTATTAGTAGTTAAAGAACATTATATAGGAATTTTATTTAAATAATTATAACTTAGAGTGTACATTAGCTTAATAATCTAAGCGTGATAATGATGTACTGCAGATTCCTTTTTAGAAATTTTTAGAAAGTTACACTATTCCCGAGTGACATAGTTTTTGTTTTGTTGTCACCAATATTACTTTTCAATATATATGTATTGTTTTGTAAAAATCGATCAAATATATGAAAAATGAGTCGATTGCATTATCTGCGTGTTGAACAGTATAAAATGAATACCGTGCGTTGCAAAGTAATTTTAGTTTTCATAAACTACTCACAAATTTAATAATTACATAAATGTAGCGTGTCTTTTTTTTTAAATATTTTTGCGCTTATCGTTTGGATTCTCTTTAAATTAAACAACTGATACTACCAGAATTTCATGCAGGCGAAGTGGTGCAGGATTATTATAAATAGCTGAGTAATAAGAAGTATTCTAATGCTAAGTGATGAGGTGATAGATCACAGTTCGATTTTTGAATTGTTATAAATAGAGATCAGCGATTATAGAGTGGTGATTTAATCGTCTGTGTCAGATTTTATACATACTCTGTGTATTGTCTATGTGCTTAATTATTAAAATGCTTTGCGTCTGAATGAGTCCTGTGGTTTCAATAATTAATTCTTTATATCTTTTTAATCGCCCATATAAGTAATTAAACACAAACGAAGCTCACTTCCTAGAGTTAGACTTCACACTACAGATTTCTTAGCAACATAATTAAAATCAAGAAGTCGGAACCTAGGAAACTTCTAGACACGTCAAGTTATCAAACTGTCTCGAAATCAATTAACTCCACACAAGAGCCGGAAGCGTGCCTGATATTTAGCGCTGTATGCTAATTATAATGTTTTAATACAGAACTAGAGCAACTGGATGTGATTCGTCGTTGAGTTTTAAACTAGACTTCTCTTTAGTGGCGGATTTAGGATTAAATTAAGGAATAAGAGGCCTAGGCAAACTGCGGCAGGATTTGGAGAGCAAAATGTTAAGTGTTATAATGTAAAAATTCCTGCCTGATATATATACATATATATGTATATATATATATATGAGTATATACCTGACTGAGGAAGTCGATTGATGAAATGAGATGATGATGATGAGAGCCACCTGATCAGGGTTAATCAATGCTGATGATGATGATAGTGATATATCTGACTTTTGCAACAGTTTGACACTAATGGGAGCTTATGTATGCATGGAAATAAATATTGTAATAATTTTGTGTACAAAGAAATTTATTTATTAATTCATAGTAATAAATAGTATGGCTCCACCACGAATGTAATTTACATTTTAATTACCTCAATAATATAATATTCTCATATGCAAAACATAAACAAAGAATTATATTCACCACCATCCAGTATAATTCGATCGTTGTCGTTACTTAACAAGCTAGCGCACGGCTGCGAGATGAATATTAGTTATCAGCGGCAATATTATGTGAGCAATATTAATATTAGCGAGTCCCTGTGCGAGTGCAGTGAAACTGCATGTGTCGGGAAGAGAGGAAAAATTAAGGCAATTTTTTTCCAGGTTTCATTTCCTTTGTTGATTTATACGTTACATTATTTTTATACTTTTACGTTACGCGTTTTCATCAAATCCTGAAAACAAGACCGTACAACCAGTGAGTGTTGCCAGTGATGAATTATGGATCTGAAATGTAGTTTTTTTTATAGGAGAAAGGGCAAACGAGCACACGGCTCTCCTGATGGTGAGTGAACGCCCATGCCCATGAACAACTGCAACACCAGGGGAATTGTAGATTTTTTTTTTGCAATCCAAATCCTTCACTTCTGGCCGTATGGGTCGCTATGAGGAGGGCTATGCTCAGAAATGTCCCTGCGTGATAGATATAGTAATGAGGATATCCACAGTAAAGTCAGAGCAACCGACAAATCCAACGATTCAGTAAGCTGAAATGGCAAAGAGCCATAGGCATATAACTCGAAGAACCGACATCTGATGAGGGAGATAGGTTCTTGAGTAGCGGCCTCATAAGAAATATGAAAGGTCGAGTGACCGTGTTATCAGGATAAGAAATACAGAATGTCGATGGAAGCAGGTGGCTCAGGACCGAGTTTTGTAGCATTTCTTGGGGGAGGCATATGTTTAGCAGTCTGAAGAGTATGAATATCTTTTCCATGTAGTATTACGCCGCTATCATCGCCTCATTGTCACCAAATATCAACCACACATGTAAGCAGTCTCAACTTAGTTGATTACGGGGGTTTGCGGTCCATGACGTCGGATGATGAAAAATCCATTGAAGAACACTGAGCTTAAGTATTATACATTGAAGATAGGAAGGGTAACAAGGATTGTTAACTATACTACTATACTAAGGGTCTGGTTATTAAAGTTCTGAAAAACTGTATACTACACACACATATACATATTTATACCTACCCTTTATATCGTAGTTCCTGTCAATGGTTAGATACGGAATGTACCAAAATGTAATTGCAATCGTTAATACTTTAATGCGACCCGGGTCAAATGAAGGAATCATTCACGATTGACACATATTTTAATAGCCTCGAAAATACTATATGTTTAATACAAAAAGTTGGCAGCTCTTATACTGTTTCTGCTACTCCTTAACAGCTTTCCTGCTCAGCAAGATGAACCTAGCTTTACTAGTAATGTGTAACAGCAGACAGACTCTTAGAAAGGCCCAACAGTGGTCTTAAAGAAACTATTGATATTTTAATTTTTTTTTGTTTGGTTTTCAGACTTAAATTACTTAAACGGACGTGGTGGCGTCGGTAACAAACGTCAAAGAAGAAAATATCGATTATCGTCAATTTAGTGGCAAATGATGGCAATGCGCGGGGGGGGGGCACCAACAAGACAAAACCATTACCGTTACCGCCTATCGGAAGTCATAGGCTCACCCCATAGACTGTTTCATAGGGATATTTATCGTACCTATCGCGTTTGAAAGGGGGTTCGGCGTACCGGTTCTTTATTTTTTTAGTTGTTATTGGCAATACGCAGCTACTATTCTGAATTTGCTTCCCTCTGTCGCCTTTGACGACACCGACGAGATGATAAGGGTAGTAAATATTCTTATTACCCCACTATATTAATTCATACACTTAAACAAATTGTAACACTAGACGTTCCATACAAATTAAACTACGAATGAGTCACAAAGCTTTCAGTTAGTCGTGCGAAAAAGAAAAACGACTGGTCGATTCAGTAAATGAAATTCTCTTAATAGTTAGCGCCCAAAATTTTAGCGCCCGGGCTTGGACAGGCATCCAGGGAGTACAGTTGCTATTAACTCCGTTTAGTCACTCAGAAAGAATTTAACAGGGCTGTCAAAAATTAGTATTTAAACGAATATGACTTTCCAAAATTTAAACCCCAGCCGTTATTGCTAAAGAGAGGAAAATTAAAAAAAAACTTTTAAAATTATCGAAGAAGTCAATATTCTACGAGCGCTACACCGTGTACCGTAAGAATATTGTACCGTACACACAGTAACAAAGTAAGTTAATTATGAAATAAGGTAGGTAAATATTTAAAACTAGATATGACCTTCATGTACTTTAGGTGACAAGCCGAGACACAGGATAAACGGATATGCGAATTAACCCAGTGCCTAAAAAAAGCACACCCGGGGTACTCGCTAATTACATTTAGGGCTGTTAACCCTTCCACGAACCAAGTGTATCAATGACGCAGTTCTATTGTGGCTAAAAGTCCGAGGCTGATGCAAAAAATCAGGTTTTTCTGTAAAGACATTTTCAGTAGCGGTCCGTAGTGAGAGAGTTGGAAGTGTTTCATTCCCGTGTCCCGAAAAGTACGTAAAAACTTTAGTCCTGATTTTCTCCAGCTGTGTCAGATTACCGTCACATCGAACTTTGAGAATGACGCAATAGGGAGTACACATGTGCTTGCATACACACTCTTACACAATAATCTTAACTTCCGGAAATGGCTCGTCACCGTGGAGACTGACAGTCGTGACCAAAATTACGTCTGGACGTAATTGTACTCAAAGGATGCATGCATGCATGCCCGCCGCGTATACTTTATTAGTATGTACATACATACTAATAAAGTATACATAAGTGACAACCCTGAATGTCTGCTCGTACATAACCCCGGCATTTCCACACGTTTCTCTCTAGTCGGATTTAAGTTAAATTGAGTGTTTTGTAATTTTTTTTCGGACGTACTCTGTCGTCGGCTTCACGACGAAATTCCAACAAACTTTTTAATTCGCAACTGTTTTTTGATGGAAGTTTATTCCGCCCATTAAAAGGCTAATGCACAAATGAGCTTACTTTACGAAATTCAAAATAGCTACTATTTTAGAACATACGCACAGACACGTGAAACATTAACTGCTTTGCTTCTAATCTCTGATTAACATTTACTTAATTTAAGTAGTAATGATAGGAAGTATTAGTTTAAGTTTTAATTAGTCATAAATCATTAACAATATAATTATTATATATATTTTTTATAAAAAGAAAGTGTGACAAGAAAGCTGATGATAATTGGAGACTAATAGACATCTAAATCTATCTTCGATTAAGAATCAAATTGCAGATGCTTTGTCGGAGGACTAAGGTCTATATCGTTACCAGTAAAAAGGGGCTCCGGTTCCCTATATTCACTATACGAAACACAGCATTATTCTGGTGTTTCACAATGGTATTCTGTGTGAGCGTGGTCTTTCGCCGGTCGAGCCGATTCATTTGTGTTTCAACCATAATATAGCTGCAGCGTGGCTCTACCACGTAAGTAATGCCTCTGTCACTTACCCGTTACGTCACAGTCTATCCAAAGTCCACTGCTGTATATAGGGCTCCCATTTAGGTTATCTGGTGACATGTGTGAGAGAGAAGGATATTTGTCATGCTTGATAGGCGCACATTTTTCATTTTATATTTGTTATCAGGGAGATTTTATACGTGGTAGATCCACGCTGCAGCTATATTATGGTTGTAGCAAGAAAGGGTCCACGAAGGACCACGCTCTCACAGAACACCAGCTTAAAATATTAGCTTGATGCTGCTATGTTTCGTACGGTGATTACATAGAACCGGAGACCCGTTTTACTGGAATCGAGGCATGCCTTCTTAGTTCTCAGGGGTTACAACTCATCTGCATTTTGTTTCTTAATCCAGATTAAATGTAGATGTCTATGGGCTACAGAAACCACTTACCATCATGTAGACTGTGTGCTCATTTGTCACCCTAATTCTGTAAAAAAGACGCTGATGTCAAGCTGTGTGCTCATTTGTCACCCTAATTCTGTAAAAAAGACGCTGATGTCAATCTCCTTGATTGTTTGCTACTGTTGCGTCTTACTATATCTTGCACTATATAACGCCGGATCTAAATTGAGCCTCAAAACCGTAGGAGGTGTCACTCATAAAGGGACACTTTTATTTCGCGCAAATGGGATTCGAATTCAGGAGCCGTGACTAAGTAGACGAATGCGTTAAACAGTAATGCTGCACTATGTCGTCTTGGCCGATTATACTAGCGGCAACAAATTCCGATTAACGTAGGTGCCGATCTAGTTACAGCATCCGATTATTCACTTCATCTTATCACTTAACTGATATATGTGACACCGAAAGGTGAGATAAGTTTAAATGACTAAGCTATCTAGTGGAGTAGTCAGCTTCCGGTAGATGAGCAACGCTACTTTAATTTGATATTTATTTAGCTGCATCATTACTCATCACCAGGAATGTAGTGGTCAGGCACTGGCGTATAGTAGTAAAAAAAAAAACTAATTGTCCATTGCACGGGTTCGTTAAACATTGCTTATTTACAATATGTTACTATCTATTAAATAGGTTTACATGACGAGTACACAGGCCACATGATGGATTCTGTGGCCTATAGACATCTATATTTATCCTCGATTAAGAATCGAAACATTTTATCTTGAGCATTCTAGCCCACATAATAAATTTTAACAAAACGTCATTATACAATCAACATGTCGGTATACAATCAAATCTAAATAATGCTGTTTTTGTATAACTGAAATAAAAAACACAAAATATGAATAATATTTATATTTTATGTCACTGGTTTCTTAGAAGTCTTTAACAATTTGGATGAAATTTTGTACTAAAATAAATGTTTTAATTTACAAGTCTTTCTAGATAGGTATAATCCCAAAAAAAGGGAAGCTTAACGCCCGTTAAGATCCCAACTCTTAAGCGGCGTAGCCTACACCCTGTTACTTCGCCTTTCAAATTTATGTTATTAGGAATTCAGATTTTAAAAAGTTCGTGCAGTAATCTTTGTCTATACGCCGTTCTTAGCGAACGCATGTGGCGCTCTGCGGCGGCATTAGCAAGTAGTCGTCAGTGACGTCGCCAATCAAATCCTCATTTTATTGTTGTTTATCAATAGAGACTAAGAGAAGGACCAATAGAACCTAAGCTGTGTTTCATTACAATTAAACCCAGCATAGACCTATAACGTTAACGAATAAAAATTAACGGCTCTCAACAACTTTACACAGTTTTTTAAATATAATTAAACTTTAAGAGAAGTAACAATGACTTCTAAAACTATTAAGAGTAAAATAATTTCCACATAATAGCTTCTAAAGCCGGTGCTAACACGAAGTAAATCGAAGAACATTAACCCCGAATTTAGAATGTAGGAGGAAATATTTGTTCTTTTTTGTTTGGAGTCGGTTTTCACATCTTTAAAAGTAAATTTTTGTACCCTTTTGAGTGGACTAAGACACATAACCAGTTCTAACTAACAACTAGAATGTCAGAATAGTTAAATATATATACATACATGCATACAGTGCGGTCACGATTGCAAAAATGACTATTTGTCTATTTTGCAATCATAACCACACTGCCGCATTAGGCTCCAGCTCCTGTAATTACAATTGTAAAAAGTTAGTGGATAAATAAATAAATATTTAATAAAAGAAGTATCATTAAAATCGGTTTAGCTGTTTCCAAGAAATCGATGAACTTACGTAAAGAAACATACGCGTCGAAGAAAGAACTTTTTTGATTTTTGAGCTTGGTTAGTAAAAACAACGGTTTATAGAGGATATATCAAAGTTAAATAACGATTTTCAAAACTCAATTTAATCATTCCGAAAACATAGTAATAATGTCAGCTATATATAGATCCTGATATACATTTTAGAATTGTATTTATTAGAATTGACATTTTAGAATTTTAACCCATTATTTATCTCGTGAAAATATACGAACCTTTTACTCTTTAATAAACAATATTTTGAAAATTTGATTTGGTATGATATTTAATTCGTATTCGATAACGTTTACACATATATGTGTTTATTTACTTTGTTTGTGGTGTAGCCATGCCGCAGTATTATTGTATCTGTAACACGAATGGATGGACTAGACCAGGGGAGGGGCTCCTTCTCAAAGAATCAATTCATTCCTTTATTAATTTACTCGTACGTCGAAACAAAGTGATCGATATTAAAGCTTATCAAAAATCCTCTATTGGACACGGACTAGAAATGGGGGTTATATTTGCCACAGCTGCCACGCTTGGCAGGCGGGTTGATATTTGTTATAATTTCGAGTTGTTATCAGGAAGGTGCTGCTGCATCTGTTTCAATACTACAAGATGTTAAGGAGTAAATTTTTTTACGTCTCCACTACATGGTGGAGCCATGCTGGAGCTATATTAGTAGTATAGTTGTACCACGAATCGGTCGGCTCGACCGGAAATGAAATAGCAGCTCAACGCTGCTGTGTTTCGTGAGTGAGTGTACAGAACTGGAGACCTATTTTACTGGAAACGAGACATTCCATCTTAGTCCTCACGTGTGACAACGCATCTGCGTTTTGATTCGTAGTCGTGGATGCAGATGTCTATAGGCCACAGCAACCACTTGCCTGTGTGCTCGCTTATCATCCTCATCCTATAAAAAAAACACGGCGAGTAACACAGAATATGGGTTTTTAATAGAAACATAATACTGACATACTATCACCCCAATTCCAAATAAAGGTTTGGACCGAGATCAAAAGTACAAAAAATCAATGGTACAAAATTTCAAAGAGGACCGTAAAAATCCTGCTAAAACCAGTAAAAAGCAGTTGCAACCGAAGCGAGTTAGTAATGCGGAGGATTATTAGATGTATGTGCGCTTTAAGAGGATTTGCTTTCACGCCTTAAGCTTGAGTATAACGTACGTTCTGTTATTCCAAATCGATTTATTTAACGGACAAAAAAGTTCTAAATACATTTTTGCCGTAACAAGCTGGTTCAAGCTCATTTTTATGCTGATTAGCAGCAGTGCGTTTCGTGCTGTTACTGTTTAAGGGTAAGAGTGGATGGCATTTCATTTTTGTACGTGGGGGTCATAATTTCTGATCTTCTTCTTTTGAAGTTATTTTCTGATATATAGCAGTCATTTAACTTCAGATTGACAGTGAGTTCGCTTTCCGTTCTATTGATTTAAAAAGCAACGGTAGAATTAGGGACGTAAAAAATACAGACGTAATGGTACACTAAAAATTTGTGAAGCGCCCTTGGTCCTACAATTTTGCTCGTCGTACGCGAAATACACGCACACAAAAACTGCAACTCCTAAAGGTCAGCTCTAACAATGACGCACGCTGTGTGCTGGCACCGATTGTTTCGTGTGGATTGATTTGTATGCGTGTGATAATATTCTCGCGGGTACAAAACAAAATATAGGGCTTAAGGCACCTCACACATATTCACTGTAACATAACGTCCGTATTTTTTAACATCATTGAGAATTACTTAAAGTAAGAAAAAGTTAGTTTATAATAATGTTGATTAATTAAGAAATTCTGTTGCATAAAATTAAAACCCTGTAAAATACGATTCAGTGAAGACTAATGCAAATGAAGCAGTAAAAATTGAATATTCAATTAAGTGGACGAAAACAAGACACAAGAAAACTCTGTTGCATTAATGTATTTTTCTAGAACTCTAAAGAAATATTGCTAATGAAGGGGAAAAACTAGCGCGTCCCGCGTTTCCGCTAGAGCTACAGATGTCATTTGCAAGATATAAATGCAATCTTTTTTTACACTTGAGGAGGAAATAAACTTAATACTACATACAAATAATATGATGTACAGCTGGGCCACACCTTACAACTAGCGTATTTAATAGAGGCTCAAAAATAGCTCTAAATTGAAAATCTAGCAGGAGAAAATGAGGAGGTCCAACTTAAAGAGGGAAACGGAAGGAAGTCGTTATGGCAGTTTGTACATTAATGCATTAGAACAACGTGGCCATTTTGTTTCTGCTCTAAGCTTTTTAGGAACGAACTGAATCCTGTGCTTAGCACAGGGACGTATGTAATAATATTTACATTAATACAAATATTCATCATGATCATTATTGAAGCCATCTACACCCACTGCTGAACATATGCCTTCCCCAAGGAATACCCCAAAGCACGGTCCTGAGCCATCTGTAGCTCGTTACTTATAAAAAGTGTCTCTAGATCGCCTAACTAATCATATTTTTATAGAATCTAACTAGGGTGACTAACGAGCACGCAGTCCACCCGATGGTACGTAGTTACTGTCGCTCATAGACATCCACATTTATCCTCGATTAAGAATCAAAATACAGATACGTTGTTACCCCTGTGGACTAAGATGGAATGCCTCGTTTCTAGTAAAAGGGGTCTGCAATACTTTACACTAACTACTCGAAACACAAACTAATTTACACTAAATACAAAAACTAATGAACATGCTTTTATATTCCGGTTTTCTACGAGCCCGTTATTAAGTAGAGACGACCACATTCATACTGTACTTATTATGCTGATGCTATCTAGTTTGTTTGAATATAAGAACAACAAGTTAACGTCCACATAATCTCGAATGATCTATGTTTTTTTCGTAAAAGTAGAAGATACCAAGCAACTTAGGCTAATAGCTGTGTTTCGAATTAAAGGACATGAAGCGCCAGAATAATTAAAGACTCCTAGGCATAAATTCTTCATCCTCAGGTGGAACAAACAAGGCACATGTAATTTTATTGTTTGAAGTTGGTTTCAGACGTCAGTGTTTGTTGTTTACACGTTAGTAATTCTAGTAATGTATAAAATTCACTCCTAGTGCTTTTGATGCTTCACATCGCACGAATGCGGAGGTTAATTAACGAATTATATGTCAAAGGGTGCTTTGGTAGCAGAAAGATAAATTATTGTAGCGCGCCTTTTAATAATTACATTCTTAAATTACTGCGGAATCATGTTTTATGTCTCGTCAGTAAATGATATTATGTGGTATAAAAAATAGAAATATATTTCGAGTTTACGCCTAGTCTGGCAACAGGTACTGAGTATTCAGCGAGCCCAGCCAAACAGTTATTAAAAAAAATGAATAGAAAAAATACTAGTCATGTTTTTTTTAAAATTATAGACATCCAAAAAATCGCGAGAACTGGCACGACACGAAGATAATTACAGTATTTTTTTTATTTAACTGTGACTACATTTTTTTATTGGGGATTACCCTGGTACATTTTGTTAATTTAAGACTGCCCCATTTTTTTAAAGCTTTTATTTAACGTCACTTGTACGTCCTGAAATTTTGTCTATACTATTTTACTCTCTGCAAATAAATTGCTTCTTGAAAACATTTTTGAAGGAAAGTACTACGTATTACTATTATTATTATGTAGTTTTTGAAAAATATGTTCCGAAATATCTTTAAACAAAATTTCGTTATACAAAGCTTAATAATTTATGAATGGGCTTCAATCTAAAGATCTCATTTTGTTGCTTTTAAGAAAAAGGTTTCTTTTATACTCTTTTTACCGTTCAATTTCATATTATTATTTCAGAGCTCCTGGACTCATTATGAATAAAACTAATGAAGTTAAAAGACCCTTGATGTAATAAAAAAGCGCCTTCATTAAGTGTTAATGTCCTTAAAAAGTTGGTTACTGAGGAAAGTTTGATTTTAAGCGGCGACAAATTTTTATTAGTTTTTGAGTAACACTTACATTTAAAATTTATAACAATGAATACTGAAACTTATTAAATACTAAATGCGATTTTAGTAAATTATTTAAAGTAATCTCAGTGTGAGATATGAAAACGTTGGTAGTTACTTTGTAGTTTTCAATCAAATTTTCGGATGCTGAAGACAGTTCGAAATTGCTTTTGTAATATATATGCGACCTTATTTCTGTTTATAATTTTTCCTTAGTTTCTTTTTGAACCGATTCACCTTCATCGAATTCTCACTACTTCATGAGTTGACTGGTAGAAAATGCCTGTAGGCATTAAGTCCACCTCTTACATCCTTTCTTATAGGAAATTCAATAAAGATTAAAAATAAATATAGAAAATGTGCTCAGCGAGGTTCCTGTACTTACAGAATGTACGATTATTTTACGTTTTGAGTTGCAATAGCTATTATGAACTTTTATGCCTATTTTTCATCCTCATCGCTGCTTACAGCCGGCATTTCTGTAATTAAAATTGTAATAAGTCGTAAAAGCTACACTACAGTGAGAAATTCTCCCTACAACGAGATTCCATTCAGTCCACTCGGGTCTAATACAGTAAACCAATCTCCTCATTGACACCTTTAACATTCCATGGTAATTTCACCAAAGAGCCTTGGCTATCTTGAGACTAAGTAGCTCTAAAATATACCAATTCTATTCCTTAACGGTAGAAATACATCTACACATACTAACTGATTTTGGACTTATTCGCAAACGTAGCAATCATCTGGGAAACTACTTATTTACTTTAGAAGGAGTTCAGATACTCACAACCAAGTAACTTCTTCAATTCATTGAATCTATAGCAACGATTACAATATATCGTACCGGTCGCAGTGATACTGGTTTATCTATTCTTATTAAAAAAAACACACAGTGTACTTTTGGCGCCCCTCCCTATCGCTGGTTTAGGTATTTTGCTTTTTTATAGAAGAGGACGCGATCGAGCATATTACTTGATGGTAAGTGACAACTATCGCCCATGAACATCCGCAATACTAGAAATTGCCGGCCTTTAAGAAATGAGTAGGCTCATTTCTTGAAGGTCTCTTATTCCCATCCATATATATATATGGATAAGAATAAGAGACGTATATTCCATAGTATGATTGTGCGAGGCAGAAATTTCAGCGTAAATCGCACGTTTGCGGACCGCCAACCATCAAGGTGTTAAGGACGGAATTTCGAGTTCTGCCGCAGTGTATGATGGTGCATTCCAGCACCTGGAATAAATCTGAGCAATCCTACTGAGCAATCTATGTAATATATGCGGTAACAGATGCAACGTTTTTTAAAAAAATGTTTGACTTAAGCCACTTTGTGAAGTCGCTATTTCCTGAGAACTTTCTGGATTTCCTATAGTCGCGTCTCAACACCCACAGGACGAAATAGGATATCAATTCCCACACGTAATAATCAAAAATAGAAAATAATTAAATTTTTTAGCATCCACTACATACCATGACGTGGTAAGAGATAGTTGAAACTAATTACTTTCCAGATGAAAGTAATTACTAACTGTACAACGATATGAAACAATTTTATCCCGCAAAGAATACGAAAGTTTTACAACAAACAGTACACTGCCATACTCCGTCATAATCAATCACACCGCTTAATTGTTCCCAACGCCATTGTTTTTATTTTTTTTTACTCCGCAGTGTGTGCATTTCGGACTAAAGGAGGAAAGTTGAGTAGAATAATAACTAACGCAATGGAGTTATTTTTGACCAATTTGATACTGAAGGGAAGGTTTAGATGTTTATTTATAAATTTTATGGATTAATCAACACTACAAATAATTAGTTTAATTCAAAAAAAGATTTCGAGTTTTCAAAGTTCCGTTAAAACTATTTAACAGAAATGCGGTCATTGTGAAGTATGTAATAGGGGTGACTCTAAAATATAGGATAAGAAATTGCGTGATTAGAGAAAAGCCAGAGCCGTGGTAGCTTAGATGGTTAACACTCGCTGTAAACATAACAGAACGCGAGTAACCCGGGTTCGATCCCCGCCGGCATCAATAAAATTGTTAATTGCAATTTTAAGTGCTGATTTACCAC
>DWHP01000966.1:0-17410 GCA_018247895.1 Parnassius honrathi
AACAGATTGTGATGAAACTTTAAGAACAGATAGACAGCAACTCCAGGAGGAATTTAAGCTATATCAAAACCAAAAGAAATGGTCTCAGATTACTATATATCAAAATTAAAAATTAGGCGAAGTCAGGGCAAGTCGCTTGGTATCGTAATATTTTTAACATAACACAATAAATATTAAAATATTCAATTTAATTAAGGGGTTTAATTAAATTAAATTAAGGCTTAATTCATAAGTTTAAAATTTATTGGTATTAATAAATCTAATTTCCTGCGATTTTAATATAAACTTCGTTTGAAATATCTGTTATTAAGGAAATTTACGAGCTAAATATTCAAAGAGTTATCACATAAGTTGTTTGTTCAGATACGATAATCGATAGGGAGCGACTCAAACTTTCAAACCAACAATACAAGGTGCTTACGCTAATGAGACGGCAATGTGTATTTGTAAACATATACAATTTATTTTTGATAGCATATTAAATTACTTGAGCGTAATAGAATTTAAATAAAATCGATTTTAGCTAACTCCAAAAACACAAATTTCTACTCATAGGTTTATAAAAATGAGGAACAAAATTCATTGTTACTTTTAAAGTGAAATTCTGGTTACAACGTTAAGGGTATGTTTCAAACTAACTGTTCCCCGCGATTTCATCCGCATGGAATTTATTACGGTTGGATTTTATGAGTTTTGAGTTTTTTCGCGGAACCCTAATTATTTTTCTGAAACAAATGTAACTTAATTTACTCCTTACAACATCAGCTGTCTGCTAATGAAAGTCCCGTCAAAATCAGTCTAGCCATTTCAGAGAGTAGTGGGAACAAACAGAGAGTCAGACAAACCGACAAAATTTTTTAACATCGTTTTTTTTGTTATTCGTATAGTGAATATTTTATTAATCATTTAGTAAAAAGAAGTTATTTTGACGTTACAAAAAGACACTTCAATTTCTTTTATTTCTATAGATTACCCTCTCAAGAGGGTCAAAAACGCAAGCTTAATAAATGTGAAAACCTACTTCAAAACACTAAACTATGTTAGAATACACGATACCTACTACAAATTTTACTAACGCCTTAATACAATTACAAAAAAAAAAGATTTGTCTATATAACTTAATCACACCATTTTAACGTAAGCTTAAATGCTTACAATTACACTGTCTTACCAATGACTACCAAAGGGATTTAATTAGGCGCAAATTTTTTTAATCTTTTCAGTTCTTTTAAGTTACTTTTATAAATATTTGATTTTGTATAAATTTTAACAAGGCCATGGGCGGAAGCAAGTATAAGGTGTTAAACCATGACTGAAGTTCGTTGTCGCTAATTTTAACTAGGCGGTTATTTTGTAAGCAAATTCCGATAGCAGTTTATTTTATGTTTAATTAACATGAAATGGTTTCATATTTCAGTGTTTCCGGCCGGAATGGAACTCTAGTTGGTTGCTTATTATAAAATAATATACAAGCACCCAAGCTTTGACGTAAATGCCACAAATGACAAATTGAGATCTCGACATACTTATATTTTAATACTAAATTAAATACCTTAACTCGATACGTAACCACACATTTTCTATTTCAAAAATAAGGGAGACAAACAAGCATCTAGTCCGCCTGATGGTACGCAGATGTGATGAAAATCCAGATGCATGTTGATTCTTAATCGATTAAAAGAGTAAGATGAAATGCCATGCCAGCAAAAAAGGGTCATGAGTGGCGGCAACTTGTAAGCGATGACTAACAGAACCGCATACGCTTTTTATTAAATACAACAATAATACTTATTCCTCCAGACCCAATTTCGCTCACGGTGGCCAGCGTCAACGGAGACTAAACATCGGCGCAGGACAGGATTATAGTGCCCAAGTGCAAGCACAGATACACTCTCTATTTGATTACTGTCATAACCCAAAGTTTTGACAAACTGATACGACCGGAAAAAGGTCGGGCGCAGGACCAACGGCTTTACGTGCTTTCAGGGGCGCCGGGTGAGACAGCGCCAATTTCCTAACTCAGGACAGCTACTGATAATTCTTCATGGAAAAACTAACAACCGATATTTTTTATTTATATGAAGTAGCCCTTAATAATATTTTTTAAGAGAAATGAGTTCATTTATAGCAGGAAATAGCGAATTGTTCAGTTTTTGCATTATAACTTTTAGGATCATTCACATTTCTTACAGGTATCGGCGTAGAAATACCACAATTGTTAATTCTTAGTTACAATGTCATAATAACGATAAGAAGTCAATAAAATAATATTATGCTAAATTTTACGTAGTAAAGCCACGCTGCAGCTATATTATGGTAGTAATTTGAATGAGTTGGCTCGAACAGGGTAGGACGCAACTCTCACAGAATACCAGCGTTAAACAACAGCTTAATGATGCTGTGTTTCGTGTGTTGAGTGTTAAGAATCGGAAACAATTTTTACTGTACACGAGGCATTCCACCTTGAGCCTCTGGGGTGACGACGCATCTGCATTTTTATTACTAATGGAAGATAAATGTAGATGTCTATAGGCCATCCCCTTACCATTAGTTGGACTGTGTGCTCGTTGGTCACCCTTATTCTATTAAAAAACTGATAACAATAACAGCACCTATTAACAAATTTTGAAGTATAACTATTAACAAAGTTTCAATTCTTGATATTAACAGACGTCCTTTTGTTAAACACATAATGATTAATATAGTGTCAGTTTTGAACCTAATTGATCTTATAAGTCAGAAAATCTTTTATCTATAAATTTCTGTAAAATGAAAGATGTCGGGTCAGTGTTATTTGTTTCTGTAAAATATTAAAGTCAGACCAGATCTACTGCGGGCAGTGCGACGAAGTATTGTGGTGGAGTCACGCAGCAGCTACGTTATAGTTGTAGCACTAATGGGTCGGCTTGTTCTAGGGAGGAACACGCTCTCACAGAATACCAGTGTTAAATAGCAGCTCAATACTGCTTTGTTTCATATGGTGAGTATAGAGAACTGGGGATCGTTTTTACTGGAAACCAGGCATGCGATATTAGTCCTTAGGAGTGGCAATGAATCTGCATTTTCATTCTTAACCAAGGATAGATGTAGATGTCTGTGGGCTACGGCAACCATTACTATCAGGTTGACTATGTGCCCGTTTATCACCCATATACCTCAAAACTAGATGACCTGACGACCTGGTAAGATTGTTAGAAGTTGAAGAATGCAGGTGGCTCAGGACCCTGTTTTGTGGCATTCCCTGGGGGAGGTCTATGTTCAGCTGTGGACTTGTGATGGACTGTAATGATTATGATGATGATTATAAAAAGATCCAGAGATTAAATGTGTTCTGTTTTCGTACTTTTATTCTGAAGTCACGGGTGCCTACAAATTTACAATTAATAAAAATTACATCAAGCGAACATCGTGAGTGGTAGAATAAGTTACAACCTAAGTGTTTTTGCACCGTTTATTGTATACAGCTGTATTTACAACAATATTTCTTTGAAATTACAGTACAGATAATTTATTAACAAAATTAAAGTCACTGATTACATCCTACTTAACTTTTAACAGACATTTAAATTATGATTCTGCTCTTTATGATTATGCTGAATTATGAGGCTGCAAACAATTTCATGGCTTATCATATTTTATAATAGTAATATTAAGCACGAATGTAACTGTCTTTGGCTATAAAGTATATTTTTGCTGAGGTAGCTTTAGAAAGTATTTTTAATTCAGATCGTCAAAGTTTTCATAGCTCCATTTTTTTAACACAAACGTAAGTGTAGTAAAGGACGAAATAAAGGAACTGAAACAGAAAATGGGCAGCAGCATCCTCTGGATGACAGCAGCAAAAATTTTAAAAATGAGTCAAGACCTAAATGCAGCAGTCGTTTTTTGACATGGTGCGATGAATAAATTTAATAATTACGGAATGAACCGTAAATCGTATATATAACGAGAGAAGGAGAGAAATAAATCGTTCTTCATATTTACAAGATTTCCCAAGAGCCGAAAAACTTAATCGAGAGAAGAGCGATATTTCACGGACACTCCCTTTCAGCTGGAAAGCTCTGCGTTGCATTTGAAAAGGGCGTTGTTTATTTTAACAACTTTTTATCCGAGTCCAAAGAACGAGAAATTTCTACATTTTTCACTTTATTTATACGTAAAAGATTTATTTATGGCTAGTTTTATTATTATATCATATATACTATATTATAGTTGTAGAACAAATGGGTCAGCTTGACCGGGGTAAGGCCCACGCTCTAATAGAATACTAGCGTTAAATAGCAGCTTAATGCTGGTGTGTTTCGTATGTAGAAAACCGGAGAACCTTTTTACTGTTCTTCTATCTTAGACCTCACGGGTGACAACACTTCTCATTTTGGTTCCTAATTAAGACTATATGTAGATATATGTGGGCTACAGCACCCACTTACCATCAGGTGAACTGTGTGCTCTGAAAAGTTATTTCCTCTGCTGTCTGGTTTTACTTTGCTATTACCTGTTCCTTGTTTTTGGCCATATGCGCTGACACACACTCCTGAACGGCCTCTGCATGCATTTTGTGCTTGATAATATAGTCCTGGTAAAACTGCTTAGGATAATGTAACTCTAGTGGATTTCTTGAAGCTGTATGTCCAAATAGTAACTCGTGTGGTGTATATTCTGTTGCTGAGTGGATTGAGTTATTGTAAGCAATGACTGAAAATTTCATGATTAATTGTATGGGATCATCTTTGTTTGTCATTCGTTGGATTCTGATAATCTCTCCTACGGTCGAATGAAAACGTTCTATGGGTGAGTTTGAATTTGGATTGTATGAAGTCGTGAAATTAATATTAATACCATGTAAAGCGCACATCTCCTTTATAACTTCATTGTCAAATTTACTATCCGAATCCGCTGTAATTTTATGAGGAATTCCTAAATCTGAGAACACCTGAAATAAAGCTTCAGCTATATGTACACTACTAGTGGCGTTCAACGGTATTGCTTAGGCGAACTTTGAGAAATTGTCTATTATAGTAAGGAAGGTGGCACCACCTGTCGAATACAGATCCATAAACATATATTGCATAGGTTTTGTAGGCGTTTCCGTTAAGGCTAATGAGGGTCTAAGCGGGTTTCTCACATATTTAGCTTGTAAACAGATACTACATTGATTTATGAATGTTTGTATTGTGAGTAGTATGTGAGGCCAATGGTAGTTTCTATGGATTTGCTTATATGTTTCCTGGATACCACGATGCATAGTTTTGCCTTCATGATATTTCTTAATTATTTCTTGTTGTTCTGTCTTGTTTTCGATAAGGGTAACGCGTGAAGTACATCTAAAAAGCTTAGGGCCTCTGTCATTAAATACTTTCGTGTAAACTCTAGAGAATGCTAGGTATAGTTCTTCGTTATAGAAGTAGTAATAGAACACGCGATCAGCAATGGTGTGTTCTTTTAAGAATTGTATAATTTCTTTCCCTGTGTTATTGACTGGAATAAATACATCTTTAATTACTGTTCTAGAATTAGTAGACCTATTTTCTACTATGTATGTTGATCCTGGAGTTGACCTGATATGGAATTGTTTTAGTTGTCTGTCGATTGCGTCCGATAAGATTGGTATCCCGTTGTTTTCATTGTCAGGTTGCGTATGGTTTGTCGATACTAAGTGATCAGGATCGAGTGTAACGATACTCATACTATCAGATTCTGTGTCTGTTAGAGGGGATTGTACGTTAGGCCTAATTGTCACGTTATTTTCGTTGCTATCGCTGTTGTTATTATTATCCTCAGACTGCTGTATTGCATCTGTCTCCATATCTATCTCAAGAGGTAGTAACGGAGACATAAGAACAAGTGGTGCGTTATTGAAAATTCTATTTATGATGTCGTCATCATCATTGTCATCTAGATTGACTGCTAGTGAGTCAATGCTCTTATGATAAATTTTAACTCGAGAGAGAGCATCTCTGCATTCGTATTTTGTCGTTCTTTTTGTACACGACCGTGTAGTCATACTCAGCGAGTTTAAGTCGCTACCTAGTCAATTTGGAGTTAGGGTCTTTTAATGACATTAGCCATGTCAGGGCTCTATGGTCAGTGTATATAATAAATTTTCGTCCATAAAGATAAGGCTGAAAGTATTTTGCTGCCCAAAACAATGGCTAAGAGCTCCTTTTCTATTGTGGAGTATTTCGATTCTGCGTCCGAAAGTGTCCTCGATGCGTATGCTACTGGTTTGTCTAAGCCTATCTTTCCTTGAGACAGTACTGCACCAAGGGCTACGTCCGATGCGTCTGTTGTCAGTACGAATGGTTCTTCGAAATTTGGATACTGCAGGATAGGTGCATTGGTTAAAATTTGTTTGTAATTATTGAAGGATTCCAAAAATTCCGGTAAGTATAACTATGCTATTTTATTAGGACATAAAGTCATCGGTTTCGTAAGCTTGGCAAAGTCTTTTATGAACTTTCTGTAGTATCCTACGAGTCCTAAAAGCTTTTAATCTCCTTCTGTGTTTTTGGTAGTGAGAAGTTCGGAACCGCTTTAATTTTGTCCTGATTAGGCTTTAACACGTTCCCAGCGGCACAGATTGATCTGTACTTTCCATTACTGCGTTACGAGGCGTTTAAAACCTTGTCTTAAACCAGACATTGTGGCGGCACGAGGCTTATTAAGCCCCACCGACCTTAGGAGACCAAAATCCTTTTTTTGGTGCCAAATATGACAAATTGTACAACTTTTATCGCGATTATTATTAACAATGAGTTCATTAACCTATATCTGCCGCCGCCTATGGTTAGATTATTTAGTTTAGATTCTATAGGTAAAATAAAATGTGGGGTCTGATGTACCTCGTACCGCACTGAAAAATAGCAGATTTTCATATTATTTAGTGATGGGAAAATAAATATCGATTTTATTTAATTGTATTTATTTATCAAAGTTATGGATGTTTTTCATTAAAACACGTCAAGCAATAATATTTTTTGCAACTAGTGCATTCTGTGAGAATTTTCTTCACTTTTTTGTCAGCCTCACGACTTGTCAAGAAGGCGCGGAGTTTATCGTAACATCCTACACATCTCCTCTTCTTTGATCCCTTTTCGAGATGATGTGCATTGTTTGCAGTGGGTTCTGAAAATAAAAAAATGTGTATTTGTGAAGCGGATTAGGGCCAACCCACACGGACCACAACCACGCGACAACCACAACCACACCACAACCACACCACGTGGTCGGGCGCATATTTTGTATTGAAAATGAATAGTTTAATTCACACGTACCACGTGGTGTGGTTGTGGTGTGGTTGTGGTTGTCGCGTGGTTGTGGTCCGTGTGGGTTGGCCCTTAATTAGTTTAAAAGCGTAATAAGGGACTTAATATGTGTAAATGCATGATAATACGTTACAAAACTTTAGATATAATAATCAGTTCCAACTCGACTCTACTCTGCGCAACATTGTTATTTTTTTTTATTTTATTCCTTCTCCTGACAAAAGCAAACACATCAAAAAAAGAATTAGCGAAATCGGCACGACATAACGCGTGAACGGCTGAACAGATTTCGCTAATATTTTTTTTGTTATATTTGCTATTGTCAAGAGAAGGTTCTTATAAAAGAAAAACATTAAGAAAATTGTGCAGTAGAGTCAAGCTGGGTAGATTAAGGTAAGAGTAAGGTAGATTCGGGTAGAGTCGGATAGAAGTTGGGTAAAGTTGGTTAGAGTAGAGAAGAGTTGGGTAAAGTTGGGCAAAAGAGTTAAATTTTGATGAACAAGACGTCTGCCGGGTCCGCTAGTTAATTCAATAAACAAACACATTAATAGTTATTATGATCATCAGCCTATTTGAAGAAAGTTACTCAACATGTCACATTCACGTTTCCATTAACATATAACGAGTAGTTAGGATATTTGAAAATTACCTGTATCCACGTCCAAGTCTTTCTTTGTAAAAGCTTCAATAACTTGTTCCACAAATAGTCTCTTTGGCATTTTATTTCTATCATCATTAATTGAATTATACACAATCAAGGCGTTAATAAGGGCTGTACCAAATATTAGCTCCATTATTACTTTCCTCCACCATTTAATTCCTTTCTTTAATGTTGTATAATACGAAGACATTTGATCACTGTAGTCAATTCCCTTTTTTGTTTCATTGTACATTATAACACATCCGGGTTTTTTAATACTTTCGTTAGTGCCTCTCTTCTTTTTCCCAGTATCTATTAGTTTATCGTCATGATCTTTGCACGTAGTCAACATTAAAACTTTTCTTTTATCTACCCAGTTCAATATTTTCACGCCCTTTTTGTTCATTTTTCCAATAATCTGGCCCTTTTTTATTTTCGCATTAATAACTTTCTTTGGCAAATATTTTCTTCTTATGTTTAAAGTTCCACATAGAAAAGTTTTTTGTGATAGGAGTTTTTCTGCCAGACTCAACGAAGTATAGAAATTATCTACTATTACGATTCTTCCCTCTTCTGTCAAATTTTTCATCAATTTTAATACTACTTTCTGACTGTGATCGACTTCTCGCTTCTGATCTTTTTTACCTGTATAAATCTCTATTTGGTAGGTATAACCTTCGGGGGTGCAAAGTTTGTACAGCTTAACGCCATATCGGTGAGATTTGTTTTTTATATACTGACGGAAACCTAATCGCCCTCTCCAGGGTATCATTGTCTCATCAATTACTACATATTTTCCGGGGTTTAATATATTCTGAAATTTGTCAGTGATCATCGAAAGCATATCTCTGATTTTATGTAGTTTGTCAGTTTTATCATCATTTGAGACATCACTGACATGCCAGCATTTTAATAGGAGTAAAAATCTGTCTCTTGTCATTGCTGAACGTATAAATTCGTTTCTGTATAATTTGTTCTTGCTCCAATACAAATTTATATGAGGTACTTTACATAAACCCATTGCCATCACAACTGCCAGAAATGTTTTCATTTCCTGAAAACTAGTATTAGTCCACTCTTTCATACGTGATTTACGTTTCATATTTTGTTGGTTTGTTCGTAAATAGTTTTGTGCATAATTGTTTGTCTCCAATGCCATTTTATTGATCATCTCATCTGTTACAAATAACTTATATACATCTTCAGGTGATTTTACAAACGGCGGTATATTGTAAGTATTTTCACCAACAAATTCATCAAAATTTACGGGACTCTCCAATATGTCTTCCCACTCATCGTCATCGTTCTTGTTAGTTTGGCGGTCGGGCAATGCCTCTTCTGCGTCTAAAGTTTCGTTTTCTGTATCTTCATTTTCATCTTCTAATTCCTGTTCTTCGTCTATGCAAACCTCTAATGAATAATTATCAGATCCTTCCGAATCGCTTGAATTGTCATTAGAAGGACTATAATCCTTATCATCCCCGTTGTCACTAACATCTTCGATATTATTATAATTATTGGCATCAGGTGATTTTGGAATATCCTGTAAATTATCACGAGTTCTGTCTTCAGTTATCTCGTTATCGCTATTCAAATTTTCAATACTATCATAGTCTATTGAACCAGGCAATTTAAGTATAGTTGACAATTTATTACACCTGTTTTGTTGTTTTCGATCAACATCCTTCGAAACATTTTCAACAATCACAGAAACCTCTATTTCTCGTTTTTCTGCACATGTGGACAAATTAGAGTCGTCTGAAACTGCAAATTCAGACATATATTTTTTACTTGATCTCTTTTGTTCCGGTGTTTTAAGTAGTTCCTTTAAATTTTCCTCATTAAGAGATAAATCGCAGTCTAGTAAATTGGAGCGTGAAATTTCTGATAAAGAACTAGCTCTGCTCTCAGAAACTATATGACGGAAGTCTAATGAAGGTGAACATAGAGATGACGAATTTTTGTTTTGTTTTTTAATCTGATGTCTTGGGGTGGTTGGGGCACTAGAAGAGGGAAAGGTAACATTTTGTAAAACTTGACAGGTTATTCCGGTACTTGGACTCAAATAAATTGTTTCTTTTTGTTCTATGGCTTCAACACGGTTCCTTACATCGTTATTTTTGGAATATCTAAGTCCCGTTTTTGCTTTGTTATGTAATTTTCCTGTATTTGTAATAATGATTGAGGTTGCATGTTTATTCATAATATGTTTTGGTTTTCGAATATCAGTCGGTTGAATTTCTTTACTTAAATTTACATCTTGTGGTGCTCTATATTCAATTGAATTTTTATTTTTTTCTATTTCAACAGTGTCAGATATCTTAAAACGTTTTATTGAAAAAATCTCTTCATCACTAGAATCTTCATTTTGCGGGGTATTACAACTTGGTGGGCTCTGAAAAACAATAGATACCTCTACCTTTAATAGTATTTTACAAATACAGGCCGCAGCTCGGGTGTGAATGGCTGTTTATTGAGTGTACCGATCAAAATGTGGCGTAAATGGAGTAATCATGTTCAGAATTTCAACGAATTATTTACCAAGCCAAAATAAATTTGCGGTCTGGCATTCAAAATACTTTTAATTAAAATTATCAATGAATAATATTTGAAAGCTCAAAATAGTAAGGGTAACTTTTTTATACGTTATTTATTCGTTTTGATTATAAAGTACCAAAATGTCGACAAAAACCCAATTTCAGTATGTTCAAAATAAATCACGGATATCAATTTTTATACGAAAACTATCATTTTGTTCGGTACAATTTTTATTAAGCTGCTAGCGAAAGGCTTCCGCAAAAGTTGTTTGTTAGCAGTAAATATTATTTTTTAATGGAGCATGCTATGTTCAGAGCTCATTGTATAATTATTGTTATTAAGTATTGCAGTTTTAAAGAAAAACGAATCAAGCATGCTAGTTGCAGGAGGTATCGCTTAATCATGAAGCATTGTATTTTTTTATTATACTCCAGGTTTTCAAATGTAACTGGTTTTTATAATATTTTGCTGTTGTTCATTCCACAAATGTCAATTTTACAAATATTACAAATTAGGTATATTAGTGATGTTAGTGTTAGTTAGTGTTAGTGTTAGTGTACTCTCGACACTAGGGTTTGCTGGGTCGATTGACCTGCGCTGCGACCCACTCGCTAAATAGAATAAGTGTTAATGATTCGCGTCTTAAGCTTATCACACAAAAACGCCAAAAAATATAGCTTAGTTAACTTAAAAGCACCACTCCAACTATTCAGTACGTACTCACAGATCCGTTAAATACCGTAATCCTTTATGCTAGATCGCTAAAAACAAAATAAAAATGTAGTTAATTCATAATAGCTGTCTGTGGATATAAAAAATCATAAAACTCACTTAAACACTTAATCAGAGAGGTTGACTAGTAGAACTAGTTATTCCCACTAGCAAATCTGACGTATTAAAAAAAAGTCCTCGGAGTTTTGTGACCTTAAAAGGATATCAATTACCTACGTTTCCTGTATCAATCCTCCTATATACCTATATACCTACTGAACATTTTGAACAAGGACAGAAAGCGTGATTATAATATAATTCCTCACTATACAGATATACAGGTAGCCTATCGAGTCCCACTGCTGGGAGTCCCTCCCTATACATAGTATACAATATTATACACAATATTTTAAAATTAACGTACTTATTTAGCTGAAATTTATTTATTAAATACATAATTATTTCATCTATATTATTATTATTTATTCGGAGTAGGTATATTTATAAATATTAATTAGTGACTGACCTGTTTTTGAAATATCATCAGCGATTTTGACTCAGATTCACCACCCGGTTTTTCTTCATCATCCTCTTTAATTAACTTTCTTCGGCAACGTTTCGACATAATCGACAGCAGTTCTTCGTCGCGTGCGCAGCCTGGCATGCGTTGCACAACACTAACCGCGTGAAGCTAGCGTAGAGTGCGGTACGAGGTGCGCGGGGGTACGAGGTTTTCGGAACCTCTTACCGCACTGTGTTAGAATTTTATTTGTTCAGTGCGGCACGAGGTCTAAGAAACCCGGTATTAAAATAAGTATACCATAGAACTAGGAATCAATAGCACATCTCAGATATATAGTTATCTCTTTCCTATACTGAACCAGATGGAAGTTATGCCTCGCGCACGACAGAGAAGTTTAAGTTTTTCCTTACCGCTATAAAGACAAGACACGTACAGGGCGTTTCAAGCCCTGTTTCGCACTTAACGTGTTAATATGATTACCAACTATTGATACATTATTATATCTTTAATTAAAATTTACGGTTGTCTTATTTCTAAATGTATAATCACTTAAAGGTAATCATAGCATGCTATCATTTTACATTTTAGTACTATTTATCTAAGGAATTCTTATTTTAAATAATTTGATATTGTATGAGTGCGTGCGCGCGCAGGTGCGTGTTTTACATTAACTATTAGCAATTTAGTACACGATCCGTGCTTTCACAATGTTTGAAGTACTTACATAAATTCTTGTATAAACTTGTTGTGGTAAACAGAGAAAGTCAAATGCATAACTTTCAACGAGAACTGCAACAATCTAGTTTTGCTGTGGCAGCAAAACTGCTGTTGCAGTCTTCACCTTCCTTATCAGGTGATCTCAATGCTTTTAAAAAATTCATCTTGGCTGCTTTAACATCTTTGTATAACCAAGTAGATCTTCTGGGAAGAGAACCAGATCGTAGTGAAATGCGTGACCGCAGAAAGATGATCCTACTCCATGGAGTTTCTGAAGAAAAATCTGAGGATACTGCTGCCGTCATAAGTACACTTATCAGCACGAAACTACAAGTGTCAGGTTTCAGTAAAACATCCATAAGCCGTTGTCGTCTGGGACGCCCTTCCGATATATCTTCCAGGCCTGTGGTTTTGAAATTCATAGATACTGTGATGCGAGACAAAGTTTGGTACTCCAAAACCAAACTTAAAGGCACTGGTATAACCCAGTCGAAGTTTCTTACAAGTAGGCGCCACCATGTTTTTCTTGAAGCTAGGCGAAGGTATGACATCACCAAATGTTGGACCAGGGATGGAGTTATTAATATTTTTACTCCAGATGGCACAAGGCACCAGCTTGAGACTTTGTCTGAGCTTGACGCAATATGCAACGGGTCAACTTCTGCCTCCCCTGCTTATTCTATTGTGGTTCAGGCAAATAAGGTCCCCGAAGAATAAGGTGCACCACAACGTCTCACCACAGGGCCTGTAAAAATGAACTGTCTTCTTTAACACCATCGTTTTATTAATTTCTGTAATTCTTATTGTTATAACTTTTCTCTGAATTTCATATTTTTCTTTCTATCATCATATATCTACATTACTTTTGACCATCATTCATATCATACCTGAGACCCTAAAATGGGACCCAGCCTTAGCCATGTATCCTGGACAGCTAGAAATAGGGGATGGTATTTGTTAATTAGATAGGTTAATTCTTTTTTCTTATTTTTAATGCTCCGGCAGTTCCACTGAAGTCTTGGAGGGAAGGTTTTTTGTTAATGAAATGAGCTCAGTAAGTTTTTGACGGAGGGCAAGTTGGGGATCGATATCACTGAAACGGGAAAGCATACATATAAGTATGGAGATCATTAATTCACAGATATTGTCATTAGGAGAAATACTCCGCCCTATTAAAGCACAGCCATTAGCGGTTGAAAAAGAAGGGGTATCTATGATTGCCTCATGTGCAGATTTATTATATCCATAACTTGATGCTGGTTTTGGTTGGAGTCTTGGAGTGAATGTAGTCTTCCTGTAAGAATGAGATTGCGAAGGAGCAACTGAAGGTAAACAAGAATTTCAAATAGGATAGAGACTCTGATGACTATCTGAAGGAAGGAATCTAGCAGTATCTGCATAAGTTCTCCGGACTTGGGGGAAACGGGCAGAAGCTTCTAGATAGGAAATATTCTCCTGGGACATTGCAAGTTCGATGAATTTTTGTCTAGAATATTCCGGGCAGGAAGGATCTTTAGCTGTGTGAGATCCTGAACAGAAAAGGCCAATAGGAGAATGTCATGTGCATAATATTCCTTCATGATTTTAAGCACACACAAAACAACGGAAAGATGACCCACACTGTGATGTAACATATCCAAAACGGCAACATTTGTGGCATTGAATAAGCGATAAAATGTAGGACTAAACGGGCATTGAAGTGAAGAAGCAATAAATGTTAGAAGGAAGTTTCTAACCAGAAAAAGTTAGAACACCTGTTTGAGAGGGAATCCACACAGTGCTATGGTTTGCGTCAACTGATTTTCTATTAAATTGGGTAGCTTTAATTATTGAGCCAAAACCAGCTGGGACCTTGATTGACGAAATTAATTCCTCTAATGTCCACTCCTCAGGGACCTGTCTCACTATTCCCATCCGAGTTACATTATAGGAGGGAATTACAGTACCATATTTGGCACCTGCAATAGCAGGCTTCTCAATAAAACATTTTGCGTCAGCTGCACTTTTAAATTCCCCTAAGATTCTATTGCGCCCTATTCGCTTAACACAGTCACTAACAACATTTTTAATATTAATTATGCTAGAGAAAATGACCAAAATTGATCGGTTTTAAGACTACTCCGGATGATAAATCATCTACCTTCTTACTAACATGTACAATAAAGAGCGCATTGTCAGCATTAGAATATTTATGCTTTTTTATATGAATTCTGGATGAATATAAGAGAACTGGATAGATGGTACAGGTTTAGATGGATCTGTAGTTAATCATTATCTGAGGATGTTCTGAATCATTGGATACCTCTTGTCTTTTACGATTGGGTAGTTCGATATCAATAAGTATATTTTTTTTGAGAATAGTATGCGATGCACATGGAACTCCGTCGGGATTGGGAGGATCTTCCTCCATTTTACTGGAACTAATTACATATAAAACAACACAATTACTAAATATTTACGGATTTGTAATTACTAAAACCAACACCAACACAAAGAATAAACAAAAACAAGTAAATCAACAGATCTTAGAAATACGAAATAGCCAAAAACAGAACGACACTTGTATACCTCACACCTCCGAAAAACCAAATTACCGGTAGTTAGTTGTTAGTTAACGCACTGTGACATTTTGACACATCTGACATTGACACCTATCACTTTTGTGTCTGTGGTATGTTAACGTTCCGTTTCTTCACTTATTGTTAAGTGAATTATACATTTCTTTCCATACTGCTGGCAGGTAGTTTACTGATGACTTATTTATTTTTATTTAGTATATTTAGTAATCAGGTATAATTTAATATGATTTCTTCAGATGATAGAATTCGGAGTTTCAATTATGATTTTTTCTGTTTACCATCTTACCATCAGATTTAAGAAAATCCTACCGAAAATGTGAGAGGTCCAGCAATAGACTTTCACTGGCTGATAACGATGATGATGATACAGTTTCACAAAGTTTTAGTAATGACACTTTTATTTGGCAGTACTAATGCCTACTTGTCCAACATACGGATTTATAGCAAAAAATTTTCGGATTTCATTTTCATAAAAGTCGTATTATATCACAACAAATAAAGTCAAATATTGTTTAAACAAATGTTTTGAAAAATATGCGAAACATCAACACTCGTAATCGATATATATGCATATACATATGTATAAAAAATTAAGTGTATGTCTGTCTAATGTATATAACTTTTTATTGGGCTAAGGTTTCTCTCATTTGCATATCACCCATAAGGACATGAATAAACAATTTTAAAATTTTTATCTGTCTGCCTGAATGTCATAGTTAAACAGCTTACGTTTGAACTTTTGTAGTTTTTATCTGGTACATCAACTATCGGTTCTCCTATTAAGAAATATCCAGGGGTTAAAGGCAGGGGCTCACCAGGATCAGTAAAGCTAATGACGCTTATGGGCCACGAATTAAGTCACGCTTCCACTTGATTGAGGAATGTGGTCATTTCCTTGTAAGACCACCGAAAATTGGAGCATGAGGCGGAATAAAATACCACTCGGTGTTGCTTGCTTCCAGATATTCTGCTATGGATAGCTGAATAGATGCCAACTGTTGCAGTTCTCTAGAGGTACCTAAAAAGTTGAAGCCGTTGCCGCTCCACAATTTAGCACAGTGACCTCGTCATGACACAAATCGTCGAAAAGCGGCTAAAATGCCTGTGTGCCATGTTACTGACGACCTTTAAGTGAATAGCGCAAGTGGACATGCAAACAAAAAGGCGTATGTAGCCTTTATAAGAACGATGCCCATGTCCTTTAGCGTTGTTAAACTTATGGACCCAGCATAATTCACTCCACTATGTAAAAATGGTCTTGCTGGTGTAAACTGAACCGATGTGAGATCACTCGTCATTTGGTTTTGGACACTAGCTCTCTGTTTTGCACAAGTTTTAGATTTACGGAGATATTGTTGAACTACAAATCTAGCGCCTATTACCAAATAGGCTGACCTTAAATACATTGCCATTAATGACCACCATACGGTGTCTTGTCATGCAAATCTGCGAATATAATATGAGTCAAATGACTTGAATGTGGTAGAACTATCGGATGTTTTACTTGGTTATCTAGTTCTGACATTCCAAGTTGTCCACGAATTCGCATGATGCCATTTTTATCGAAAAAAGGACAGAGTAATTTCAGTTCACTTGATTTTAAATTCAAAAACCTTTTTTCTTTTGATTGTTGATATTCTGTTGTGAATGAATCCATTTGTGGTTACCTGGTATACAAGTTTGTAATGCTGCTTCTATTTCGTGATCTTTCAAATATTTACTGTCGTGTTTTACCTTTCTTTTAAATTCTTATACAATACGCAACAACTCTTAACTAATTATCTTAGGCTAGAATAATTTTCGAGAATGGCTCAACCAATTGTGATGAAACTTCACGAACATATAGGGCGAGAAATTAATTAAATGGTAAACGGTTATTGGTGATTATCTAAGATGACATAAACGTCATTAGTGGATACCACCTGATAGTATAATTTAAACAAAACCCCTGTGCCTCGCAATGCACGTAAAGTCGTCGGTCCTTTTGGCACGTAAACTCGTCGGATTATAAGACTGAGCGAATAGAGAGTGCATCCGTGCTTGCTCATACCATCTGACACTATAATTCTCTTCTGCGCAGATGGCTAGTGTCTTTTGATATTGGCTGCTGTAACCGAAATTCTGAATGATATTATTATTATTATAAATTAAAAGGTATTGTTTTGTCATCTCCCAAGAGGCAAAATCATTTGTAAATTCAACCAGAGTTTTGGAAACGTGTGACATTTCGTTAGTACATAAAATAAATGACACCATAAGAAGACTATACCTAATCCCTAACGTTGAAGCACGATTGTTGAAATAAAACCTTCAAGACCGAAGCGCGAAGACCGGATAGCTCCTAAAAAACTGTTTTTCTGTCTTCTAGGCGGCAAGACCGCGCCAAAGTTTCGCCTGCTATCGCAAGACTATAAGAAGGATGGGGACCGATATATTT
>DWHP01000967.1:0-17404 GCA_018247895.1 Parnassius honrathi
CCACTCGATCTCCAGCGCCCTCTAGAGGAATGCAATCCGTACAACCGTTCATCCGGTTTCAATAGGGCGCGAACAAACCCCCGTCCCGGACATAAGAACTTAGGTCCGCGAGTAAATTGCCAAACGGGATCCTCGGTTACGAATCAAAATGCAGATGCGTTGTCACCCGTGAGGACTAAGATAGAATGTCTCGTTTCCAGTAAAAAGGATCTCCGATTCTCTGCACTCACCATACGAAACACAGCAGCATTAAACTACTATTTGACGCTGGTATTCTGTGGGAGCGTGGTTCCTCCCCGGTCGAGCCGACCCATTCGTGCCACGACTATACTACCAATATAACTGCAGCATGGCTGTACCACGTATATTATACGTGGTAGAGTGATGCTGTCCGAGATACGGGGGTGAAACACCGCCAACTTCTGACTCCGGGCTGATACTGGGAATTTATTTACAAAAATCCAATAAGTGATTTTGAGACATTGTGATCTAAGACCACCAGACGAACGAGACGGTAAAAAAAAATTAATATTAAGAGTGGTAGGCGGCGAGACATAGTTTCACACATCGATTTCGATCTGCGTGCCTTTGCGTAAGGAGCTAAAAGTTTGCATCCCAGTTCTGCTGATGCATCATTTTAATGCACCGAGATTGTGCCTTACAGAGCTGTCAAGCAAAAGCAGAACTGGAGTGAAATATTATAAAGGCCACTCTTCTGATCGGAGCAGTTAAATAAGAGTGTGTTTTGATTCCCTGATCTCTCCGAAATATAATTGTGAATTGTTCTAAATAATTGACATTTTAATTTTTTAGGCTGCTCAAATTTTTTTGCGCTTTAGCTTCGTTCATGAGTAAATTACAAAATGATCAATCTGCTTTAGATAGATATTAATGTACTTAACGGTATTTCGAAGGGTCATGTCTTATGTAGTTTAAACTCTTTTTTTATATAGAATAAGGGTGGCAAACGAACACACAGTTCACCTGATGGTAAGGATTAAGAATCAAAATGCAAATGCGTCTTCAACCCCGAAGACTAAGATAGAATACCTCGTTTCCAGTAAAAAGGGGTCCCCGGTTCTCTACACTCACCATACGAAACACAGTTGCATTAAGCTACTATTTTACACTTGTATTCTGTGAGAGCGTGGTCCTACCTCGGTCGAGCCGATCCATTTGTGCTACAATATAGCTGCAGCGTAACTCTACGACGTGGCTTATAACTAATTACTACGTAATTACTACTCTGTAGATATAAAAAGGTATTACTACTATTATTTGTAAGTAGTTATATTGTGTTATTTGGATTTAAAATAAAGGTATATAATCGCTTGAGCAGCTGGGAGATTAGGTTTGATTCTTCTCCTTATATTATAGGTCTGCATTACTTCATGTTAATAATATTTATACGACAACCACAAAACATTACATTGGTTTAAAACGCCATATTATACAAAAGTCTAAGTACATGTTGGTTTTATATTAAGTTAACTTGTCTTGTCTATGTCGTCGGTTAACTTGGTTTGCGTGATTAAAATAATTATAGGATAATATCGCGCATTAAATAATAAACGCAAATTAAAATAAACGCTCTATTACATAAGAAAGAAAATGTCTTAAGAAAGCGCCTGTTATTTTTCAATAGCAAACTTTGCTACATGTTTCACCGTGTTAGTTTATTATATAAAAATTATATAATTCATGTTCAGAAAACGTGGATACTATAAATAATCAAGAAACTGAAATGCACAGTAATAATATTTTAAAAGGTAGTCTAGTCATACTGGTGTTTAATTTTAAAAAAAATATGAAAATATTAATAAAAATAGTTCAACACCAATACCTAAATAATCTGTGGGTACATTGTTATACCGAAAAATGTAGAGGTATAGCATATCATAAATTCATAAATGCTAACTTTAAATAAATAATTAGTACCTCCCATTTCCTTTATTATGATAAAAACAAAGTAAACGCATTTTGTTGAAATGATTTAATGTTTTTATAATCGGTATTATGTACATTTAATATACATAACCTATATATCACATATGTATAATATGTAGATGGTTATGTGCTAGGGACAATAACATAAGAAGTTTAAACTAATCTAAACGTATAAAAAAATTAAAACTCTTATTTAAAGTTTTGAGAAATTATTTGGCGTAACTTTAGAAGTTAAAATTTTCACTGTCTAACAAATATTATTCTTGCATAACGGAACGTATGTGCCACTTGTTTTGCGCAGAACTAAGAGGGAAGAGGAAGCGGCGGTCGGAGGACGGAGCGCTCACGTCATTCGTACGCCCCGCCGCGTTCCGCGCTTTACCCGCTCACGCCGTACATTTTGCGAGTGATTCAGTGATAAACCCGCCTTGACGTTGCCTTACTGTCAGAAATGTCGCGAGTTTGACTTCCCGCCGGGAATCAAGAGCAGCCTTCATGCATCTTTGCCTGCATCCAACGCACCACAAGTGAGACTTCGTATCCACCGCAACTAGTGTCTTGTGATCATGAATGCCGCCAATAACATGACCTCGATGGCCTGTTACAGATGTCATCCGTCACCGCACGGGCAGAGACGGTTTTATCACATATTAGAAAATGACTGAAGGTCTTATTCAGCAACATGACAAGCCGGTGAGTGTCAAATAGGTAATAATGCGAGAATAGTAAGATTCCAGCGCAGCGCTACGTAGTATTATTATTTGTTCTGTGGCGGCACGAATAATCAGCTCCATTAAGTGAACGTCAATACACGCACACTATAGAATTGTTAGTCTGCTCCAACAATAAACACTTTACCCACATATCAGTGTTGTTCGATCATGAATCGTTTACAAAGTCAGCTCTGCCATAAAGCACCCAACATCATATCAACCAGCAGCGTTTTACATTTCGCCTAACGTAGTAGATAACAGTGAGTTTTTTTTCTTCGCAAAGGTAAACTGTCGTACTCCATTCAGCATTGGTTGTCAAGTAAAATTCCAAAACCAACTGCATCCAGATGCGCACCAAACATAACTGGTTTTTATGTAGTTGAATCACAAAGTAATTTATCGTGCGTTAAAACACGCCCCGTTGCTTATTATGGCACATTAAAAAGAAAAATAATTTCTCCGTCTCAGTTTCTTACTCCATTTGGTATCAAGTACAGAATATATTTACCTCTACAATAGCTTAGAGTCAAAAAGAATATAAATTAACACACTGAATAAACATATTTCTAAATGATCATAAATTTGACATTAAAAAAACCCAAATAAGATAAATGAGTACAGACCGACAAATAACTCGTAATCTATATCTCACTCAAATAAGACATAACATTGAAAAAACTGCTTTTGCAAAACCTTCTTTATATTAGTTATTATAAAGTCGTTTCTTCATTAGATTTCAATGTTTGTGTTCACAATCAATGTGTTCGGTCTTTACTCATTCCATAAATTTACAAGACACATCTCGTCACGTATACCTCAAAACTTGAAAACAAAATTGTACAACCAGTGCGTGTACATATAGATCTAAGACGTGTTTTTCACGACAACCGTAGGAAGAACCTCAAGGTTGCTCACCAAGCTATGGAGAGGGCTATGCTCGGACTTTCTCTGCATGATAGACTTGGTATTGAGGATATCACCAGTACCAGAGTAACCGACAAAGCTCAACGGATTATTAAGCAGAACCGCCAAATCTTCGGTCATATAGCTCAAATAATTACAACTTAACAAAAACTAGAAACCAGCTTCAAATTGCTAAAAAAGAAGTTCTTCATTTGCAATCCTTAGGAGTAAAATTGTTTCTCGATACCTGTAACGAACCACACTAGAAGTATAACATATTTAAGAAAAAAAGAATAATTAAAATCGGTTCTTTATCTGCAAAGATATGAAAATGTTTCTCCTATTTTTCACCCTTAGGAGCAGAAAATTTTCTTCAAAATTGAATAGGACAACTCTTGGTTCACAATCTGCAAAGATATCGCGTACATCCAAAGAGTACGTACAATCGAATTAAGAACCTCCTCCTTTTTTAAGTCTTTTAAAACTGACACAACAAAATATGATTAAGAATAAATAAATTTATTTAAAGGTTATATACAATGCTGAAGTAAAGATAACAAAGTCGCTGAACACGTAAATTATCAATTATTGGAATGATTTATCTTAGTGAAATCCATACAACGTGCATACTAGACTCGAACCTTTTTTATCAGAATAATGGTTGCCTCTACTGATCATTCCAACTTATCAGTTCAAACTAAAACTGTTAATATTCTTTTAAATATCGGTTTTTCGATATATCGATAAATAAACTTATAAATAAAACTCCGATATTGATATATTTATAATTATCAATATATCGAAAATTCAATATTTTAAAAAATATGAACAGTTTTAGATTGAACTGATCAGTTGGAATGATCCGTTGAACTGACCGTGTGTGGCGTCCATTATATAAGTCATTAGCTGGCTCGGGGCAGACATTGTCCCTTTTCGGTAGATGGCGCGATGAGTTTCACTCTGAATTCACTCCGGACTGTGTGTAAATATAAGCGCCACTTATTGGGTCCAGATTTTAGGCTCTAAATCAACATTTTAAAGTGAATATGAGTCATTTTGATCCAGAAGTATCGAACTAGCTAAAAACTTGACCATAGCGCGACGTATCGGATCCATGGATAGTTATGAACCATCGTCTCAAAAAAAGACAGATATGAAATATATTGCATGTAAATGCCCTCAATCGGTCAAGTATTTAAAAAGATACACACAAACTATATTGATCCGCACCATCAGCAACCCAAATATTAAATATTTACACACGTGAGAATTTTTATCGTAACCTATTACTAATAACCTTAAACTTACAATCTACGTTTTCATGCTTAAAGCAGCAAGTTTCCGAGAAATATTGCGTATATAAAAATGCTATAATAAATTTTCAGACATCATGCTTGAAGTACCTTCCACTCACTTACTCACATAGTAAGTATACGGCTATGCAACGCCGGCTCCCCACTATTACTTCTGCCTACTTCCCTAACTTTTTTCTATCCTGTTTAAATAACATCCACTTTCACGGTTTTTCCCAATCTACTATCATCTATAACTCTTCTGAAAGCATAAAAAATTTACTATGACGATAATTTAAACTGTCTTTGTTTTCATTACATACGTGTCCGTTTTTAATTGATTTTCCAGTGGAAATATACTGATAATAATGTGACCTATTTATCGTTTATCATCGGGAAGTCGGATCATTTCCAACATTATCAATAATCCGTATTGAATGTCTCAAACACAAATAATGTATGAATTAAATGGGCAATTGTCAAGCTTACTCTATATCACTTCCATCGAAGAAGATTCATAAAAATACATTTTGTGAAATAAATTTAATTTTCAAATTGTTTTGTAATTACGCGCGGTAATACTGCTGTAGTAGAATCATGGTGAGTCGGTAGCCTTTCCGTTGCTGTAATCCAATGTGTACTTTGTTTGTTTTTCAATGTCATTATTTTGTTACTAAGGTCTTTAAGTGTTTTTAGTAATGAATAAACATGTTATTTCCTTTTAAAAACTAAAAATCTGGCCCGTGGCTGTTTAAGAGTTCCATACATAAACTTAACAGTTGTTCAACGCTAGTGAACCGTGAGTTATTATTTCAATTGAATGTTTTTCTATGGAGAAATTCTGGAACGAAACGGAACTGCATTTATTACGACTAAAATCTAATCATGTCCGTCTCGTCACTGTCGGTGTATGGTAAGATAGACATAATATAGCTATTCATCTATCTTCACGTGCCAGTAATATTCGAGTCTTAATGGTTGAGTCGATGAATTAACTCCCTACGAGTTATGTTATTAAGGGAGACATAAATTAATTATCTATAAATAAAAATTCTGAAGCAAACTTTTTAATGTTTTATGACCAGTACATTAAAATGCCCCTAGGTTTATCAAAAGCGAATTATTATGTAAACGATTATAAGGCACCTTGATAAATGTATTCAAATTAATGATCCCTCGACTGTCCGGTTAGAATTGGCCAACCTTATCGCTATACTGCTTATATCTCAAAATCTCATTTTTTTTAAATAATTATCTTAAATAACAACTAATTTCAATATAAGAAATGGAGCAAAGACTGAAATAGAATACTAATTTTCTCCAATTCTACAGTAACGATTAATTACGTTACTTTTGACGTTAGAATCTACGCATTTAGTATGGTGTTTAAAGATTTAAATTCATTCACGGAAATCCCCACAATTAGTCATTCATCTATCTATCCATCTATTACTGCCTATAACAGTTTACTGCTGACCTATTTATCGTTTAACCCTTCAATCCCCATAAAATCCCACGCAGTCGCATGCGTCCATCAAATCCCGAGCGGTCACATCCGACCGCACCCACCCACAGCACTTTAAACCATTAATACTTATAGTTAGAGACTACTTTTCTATGAAGAAGTTTGGTATTATAAATTTATACAAAATTCTCTATCCTGTGGTCTAAACAAAAGTCAGGTTTACTTCATTACAAAAAGACTTTATTGTATTTTAATAACAAAAAACGGGTCCATACCAAGCGGATGTCAGCAGCGCGAAAATCACTATTATTTCTTTATATTACTTGAAATTATTTACGGTAACTGACCTTTTTTTGCACTAGAGGATAGAAAATTTCATATTGAGCCTATAATGCCAAACTTCTTCATAGAAAAGTAGTCTCTATCAATAAGAATTTATAGGTTAAAGTGCTGTGGGTGGGTGCGGCCGAATTCGGTCACTTGGTATTTGTCGGAATATCGCTGCGACCGAATTCGGCCGCTTGGTAGATGGTAGCTAAGAGGATAAAAAAGCACAGGCCTCCACCATAGATTGCCTCATAGGTTTGCCATAGTTGTCACGCTCAGCAACCGCAGTTTTTTTATAATTTTGAGTTGTTATCAGGAAGATGCAGTTCCCACTCCTGCTTCAGTTTTACTCTGTCGCCTCGTTCTACACTCACAAGACAATAAAGAACAGTGTATATTCCTACACAGCCACTACACCATAAAATTATTCATTAAAAAATTATAACAAACTAGCTGGCCAGGCAGACGTTGTTCTGCCCTTTTCGACGATCGGTCCTGTAAAATAAATCCTTAAATTCGCAATAAGAAAATATTGAGTGTCACTAATATCGATAAAAACTATTCTATCTCTCAAGTTGGACCATACTGCATACAGTGTGCAAAATTTCATTGCAGTCAGTTCAGTAGTTTAGGAGTTCATCGCGGACAAACAATGTGACACCATCGCGGACGAGCGAATCCTACCTAGTTTTGTTGTAAATGAGTTAGTAAGATGCGCGAGCAAACGTAGTGTCATAGGCACAGAAATCGTAATAACTTATTACTATTTCTGTGGTCATATGCCATATACGCATAATTGTGAGAGTGCACTCCGACGAGAGAGTGCGAGGTGTTGACCAAGGAAGATACGCGAGGGCTAAAAAATACGGGCAAGTGAGGTACCAGAGCGTAAACATCTTCTTAGGGTACCACTTCTCTGCGAAGATTGGCGACCATCATGGCTATCTTATCTTTGAAGCTGCTGCACGGAAGAGAGAACGAGTGCTGAGGTTAACCTATTCACGAAGGTTCAGCCAGGATGTTTTTCTTCTGCCAGGTCGGCGTTTTCCCTCGATTTTTCCTTGAATCACAAGCTGAAGAATACGATATTTGTATCCTCTCATTATGTGTCCAAAATACTGCAGCTTCCTCCCTTACACGGTTCTCATTATCTCCAACTTCTTATTGATTCGACACAGAACCTCAACATTTGTTATTCTCATATTCCAGGATATTCAGAGCAAGTTTTGAACATAATGTCGAGGTTAAGGTCCAACTTTCGACCCCATAAAGTAGGACACTGAATACATAACAGCTCACCAGTCTCATGCGAAGTTTTAGGTTAAAGCGTTTACAACACAAACACTTTTTTAGCTTCATAAAGTCACTACGAGCACGGTAATTTTATATAGATAAAATTACCGTGCTCGTAGTACCTTGCTCACTCTAAGGACGTACCTTTATCGCACACAGACCACCTGATGGTAATTGGACGCTGCGGCCCATAGACATCTACAATTATCCTCGATTAAGAATCAAAACGCAGATGCGTTGTCACCCCTGAGGACTAAGATGCAATTCTTCGTTTCGAGTAAAAAAGGGTTTTCGGATCTCTACACTCAACATACGAAACAGCAGTATTTGCTGCTATTTTACGCTGGTATTCTGTGAGAGCGTGGTCCTTCCCCGGTCGAGCCGACCCATTCGTGCTACAACCGTAATAATTTATCTGCAGCGTGGCTCTGCCACGTATGGATCTTTTATTTTATTGAAGCTGATATTATATTTATTGCATTATTTTCGTATAATGTCATGATGACGTGCGGGAATACAATACACCTGTTGATGAATCACATAGGTATGTAGATTCGTTAAGATGTACGTGCGTTATCGTTTATGAATAATATGCTTTTATCGCATAGCCTATGTGGTTAGCAGCATTATGTTTGCGCTATGTAAAGTAAATACGCGCTAGAGCCACGCCATTTTATAGTTAAAGCACGAGCGAGTTGGCTCAACCGGGGACCATGTTCTCACAAAGTACCAGCGTAAAATAGCAGCTTAATGCCATTGTATTTCGTATATTAAGTGTAGAGAACTTTTTTCACTAGAAACGTAGCATCCTATCTTAGTCTTCGGGGGTGACAACGCATCTGCATTTTGATTCTTAATCAGCGATAGATGTTGATGTGATGGGTCAAAGTATTCACTTACCATGAAGTGTACAGTTTGCTCGTTTGCCACCCGTATAAAAAATAATATATTATTTGGTGCGAGACATCCGGTACCGCGATCATTAAAATCCTACTACAGGAGAGGTCAATGTCCAGAAGGCTCTTGAAGACTAATGATGATGAAGAAGAGAAACATTGATTTTATTCTACAAGTTTTATAGTATATATTAATCTTTCCTATTCGATTAAATTAATTTTTATACTATTGTACCAATCTGTACATTTATAACAACGTATTTAAAAGGACTAACAAAGTAAGCAATTATTGGAAATATAGTTAAAAACAAAAACAAAACTAGATGTAAAGTTTATAAAAATCTCAGCATAAACAAAACATTTAGAGAGCTCTAATGATTCTACGATCGCTAACATTATATTTAGAAGAAAATGTTGAGTCATCTACAATGTTAAAATTTAGTAAGTAGTTTGTCGCTGATGTACGAAACTTTTGTTTTAGAATAATTCATTATTGAATTTGGATGATACGTTATGTCTGAAAAAACTACCTACGTAATACACGTGCAATATAACTAGTCACATTTCATTTTGTTTATTCATCATTTTATTATTCCTATTATTTGCGAATGACTTACCAGGTGTCTGCGGATATTAAACTTTTATAAAAAATTACAAGTACATGTATTAATGCATTGGAAAATGAAGTATTTACATAATTTTATGTTGCGAAAAATTTCGTCACCTTTGAGTCTATGTGTATTTATTTTAATTTTCTCCGTGGTACAACTATTGTTATTATCAGTTTAAAGATTAAAGCATCCATGATACACAGGAATACTGTACGTGCTGTATTGACTGCACAGTATCCTGTGTACACTCCAGTTTTAAAACATCTAATCACAAACGTCAATTAATACAGAAATGGTAATCCCCTTTTTCTATAATTATATAAACTCATTTCCATTTTCTATCATTTGACAACCGGGCTGCAGGCGAGTCTCCACCTCCCTGTCGACGATATTCCACGCATTCGAACCATCGCAAAGGCGTGGAATAAGCTAGTCTACCCTTTCAATCGACAAAAAAAAACGGAGGAGGTTCTCAAGTCGACGCGTATATTCTTCGTTTTTTTTATGTATGACCACGCATAACTTTTTACATAGTAGTCCGATTTTGATAATTCTTTTCGTCTCATACAATTCAGGCGTCTTCAAGGCAAAGGTCCAACCATCTAGGTCTTCATCATTACTTACCATCAGGTTGAATTATAGCAAGCACTTGCGTATAACAATTTTAAAAGATCTGTTGCCATAATCAAAACATATTTTAGACCAATATCAACAGTTAAATATATACAATGTAATTACGTGCTGAGTGTCTGTTGCAAATTCCGCAAAAATGTCTTCACTATCATTTTAACCGAATTAACGTCATTGGTAAGCGATGACAAGCGAGTGTGAGTTACAATCGTTTATTTAATGTTGAAAAGAGCCGTGATAGGTCAAGTGCTAAGCGATCGTTGCCATAAATACAGTATATTGCTCGCTCCCAATAAAACCGCTGACACCAGTGAAATTGTTACTTGCATTGTTAACAACTTTAATGCTCGACATTTCGAAAACTATGCCTTATTGCCTTATTATTAACTAAGTAATTTATGGATATGCACACATCAAAAAAGTTTGTGATCACTAATAAAAGCTGATATATTTTTAAATTTTTTTTAAATAGAAATACACTGTTTGAAATTTAGAAATAAACATTTTTTTATTTTCATAATGAAAATTGAGTATTTCAATTCTAATGTAATTGTAACAAAATGAAATTGGAAATAAAAATATTCTTTAACCAAACTTATACAACAATTTATTAACAGAAGGTTTTTATTTAATACGATATAACTCGAAGCCTATTTTCAGCATCAAGCGACTGGGTACTCAGTACCCGATGTTGTATCTAAGTCTTTTAAGTAGTGAGTAAAGGAGTTAACTGCAGGTATCTATAGGTTGCAGTAGACACTTATCCTTAAATGGACCGTTACATCGTTAGTTACGATAAAACTGTTAAAAAAATCTTTGCGTAATTCACACGCGGTAGAAGTGAAACTTTCTGAACACAAAATTTCGAGAGAATGAGACGGATGCAGAGTATCAGGAGTAGTATAATTATAGGGTTTATTTATTATAATATTGTTACCAAATTTAAAAATTATTTTACATTTTATTCTACATAATTTACATTATACAAATAAGAAACACCGTATATTAATAAGAAACACTGTATATTGTATACTGTCTTATACTCTCACAGGCTAAATTCTAGAGATGTATATGTTTCTCTCTTTTTAGTTTCGCTTTTGCGTTTCGTCGAGTTTCAAATCACAACGATTCTAAAGAAGTTTTCACTACAAAAACACTTCTTATCTTATAGTGATAATAAGAAACACTGTATACTGTATACTGTCTCATACTCTCACAGGCTAAATCCTAGAGATGTATATGTTTATCTCTTTTTAGTTTCATTTTTTCGTTTTATCGAGTTTCAAATCACAACGATTTTAAAGAAATTTTCACTTCTAAAACACTTCTTATCTTATAGATATAATAAGAAACACTGTATACTCATGGACGTAGAAAAAAGGACGGACGCCATCTCTTAAAACAATTACTGAGCACCCATAGAAAGTCAGTTCGCTAATACAAACAAGCCGGCACGTACACATGCACACCATCGTAAGTCTACCGCCCGAAATTACGCTCCAATCCACGCTCGCGTAGAGTTACTCAAACATAGTTAAACGGCCGCCATTGCAGTGCGTCAATTGTTTATTAGCGAGACTCTGTCCGCCCTTTTTCTAGGTCCATGTGTATACTGTATACTGTCTCATATAGCTAAATCCTAGAGATGTATATGCTTGTCTCTTTTTAGTTTCGCTTTTTTGTTTCATCGAGTTTCAAATCACAACGATTCTAAAGAAGTTTTCACTTCTAAACCACTTCTTATCTTGTAGAGATAATAAGAAACACTGTATAGTGTATACTGTCTCATACACTTACGGGCTTAATCCTAGAGATCTATATGTTTGTCTCTTTTTAGTGTCGCTTTTTCGTTTCATTGCGTTTCAAATCGCAACGATTCTAAAGAAGTTTACACTTCTAAAACACTTCTTATCTTATAGAGATAATAAGAAACACTGTATAGTGTATACTGTCTCATACTCTCACAGGCTAAATCCTAGAGATCTATACGTTTATCTCTTTTTAGTGTCGCTTTTTCGTTTTATTGCGTTTCAAATCGCAACGATTCTAAAGAAGTTTTCACTTCAAAAACACTTCCTATAGAGATAACAAAAACACTGTATACTGTATACTGTCTCATACTTTCACAGGCTAAATCTTAGAGATGTACATGTTTGTCTCTTTTAGTGTCGCTTTTTCCTTTCATCGAGTTTCATACCACAACGATTCTAAAGAAGTTTTCACTTCAAAACACTTCTTATCTTACAAAGATAATAAGAAACACTATACTGTCTCATACTCTCACAGGCTAACTCCTAGAGATGTATATGTTTGTCTCTTTTTAGTTTCGCTTTTTCGTTTCATCGAGTTTCAAATCACAATGATTCTAAAGAAGTTTTCACTTCAAAAATACTTCTTAGCTCTAATTATGTTATTTTGTATTAAACATTATAAATCATCTTAGCATACGCATCGCATCTTAGCATACGCATATAAAATCTGAGATTTTATATTTCTTGGCCCCTTTCATATTTATACATGAAAGGGGCCAAGTTCGGTATAAACAACGTAAAAACGACGATAAAAGCGTGGATATGTAGATGTTCAGACCTAGAAGTTTTTTCCAATAATCTAAAAGTTGCTTTAGGTTGTGAAACTGTCGCCCTATCTCTGTTCTACCAATGTTGTCAGAGGTTTTAGAAAGATAACTTTATAATCGACTTGATCGATATTTGAATTCAGTCAACTTTCTATATAAAAACAATATGTTTTTAGAACCTAATCAAACACATTCTCTGCAACGATAGATCTTGTTACAAAAATCAGGGTTCCTCAGGGTTTAATTCTGGGCCCTATCCTGTTCTCAGTCTATATTAACAGCGTACAAGGATTCGGTCTAACAGGTGATATCACATTTTACGCAGATGACTCTAGTTTGTTTTACTTTGGGCACGATATTGATCATCATCATCATCATCGTTACTTCACGTCATAAGTCCACTGCTGAATTTAGGCCTCTCCCAGGGAATATAACAAAACACGCTATTCCTTATAAGTATTCCTTTTTATTTTATAACCTCTTTGTTTACGTTCAGATAAAAAATTACTGTCACAACCTCACTGTCAAACACCGTTATTATAAGCCAAATAGATATATGCCAAATAATAAAGTGCAGTCGATGTAAAGAGATACTTTATTATTCAATTTGTGTCTTTTAAGCTATACCAGGTTTTTGCTTCGTTGAGTTTCAAGTCTTTATGTTAAAAAAGGTAAAAGGTGAATATCGTATCGTTTAGAATACAGGTGCTATGCTTAGATATTTGCAAGTAATGTTAAAACCATGGTCAACTTCTTGACACCCACTAACGCACACGTCTGTCTTCTTTCTTTCTTTATCATCCCTTGAAAATTCACCGCTAAACGCAAACGTATTATATACAAGTAGAAATATGGTTGTGATTTATTTCACTTTTAGTAAAACGGTTAAACCAACCACATATATTAATGACAACATATTATTCTTCTCGCTCAAAAAATCTCAGGCATTCAGACAATATTACCGTCCATTCATCCGCAAACAGCTCAGGATTTGTTAGGAGAGCGTTAAGTGCGGTGAGGACACGGGTAATGTTGGTTGCGAATGATTTTAAATGCATATTGATAAAATAGAAAAGAATTGAATATTTTATAGATAAATACAGATTAATACATAACACATTTTTTGGTTATGTTCTAACTTGGTTTTTGCGTCACTTGAAATGTAGGTACCCAGCGCTCTTTCTTTATTAGTCTGAGGTATTATTTAGCAAATAAGGTACGTGAGAGTAATATAGAAGAACAGAGACAAAAACACAAATCCGTATATTACGACTAATATAAGTATTAAGAATAAACGGCAAATAAGCATTGGCAATAAATAGGAACACTTCGAAAAATCTACCTAAAAAAACTAAATACACTACATACACCATACTAAAATCGACTAAAATATTTACTATAATATATATCAACCGTCAAAATGGCGTCGCGAAAGCACCGCCGTTTTCACTATGGAGTGTAGACACTCCATACTTTTCACCCTTTACTATTTGATTGATCGATAAAGAGCTATCTTATCACAGAGTCATCTATGCAAACAAGCCTGTAGTTGTTGAGTTATAAGAAAGTGACCATATTAACCGAATGACCATATTACCCTCACGTATATACTATATTTTTAGTTAATGTTGGGAATCGTTGGAAGCCTGAAAGAAAACCATTAACTAATTTATATCGCATAGTTTATTTCACTAAAATTTGTGTAGCAATAAATTTAAGATAATTATGTTTTACTCAAACAACCGACAAATTTTTTGCAGGGCCAAGGCCGGATAAAAGAAGTAATGACAAGGTTTTCGACACTACTCACATAATGCTTTTCAATCGCGATAATATTAAAACTCCTTATCTCTATATCTATGTTACTCTAACTAACATTATGTAACAATTAATATTTGTTATAATATATAGGTTGATATTTTGTGTAGTGGCAATATCACTCGAGGCGACTGAGGAAAATGTAACAGAGGATGGGAAGCAGCATCTTTGTGGATAACAACAGGAAATAAGAAAAAAATCAGCGTGACAACCGTGTCTCTATAAGGCAATCTATGGTGGAAGTCTAGCTAGTCTAGTGTTCAACAGTGGACTTTTAATAGGCTATAATGAAAAACATGAGCCAGATACTTTATTATGGCACAGAATAAGTAACAGTACTAAGTTATTTTGGTAAAATAGTTACTTGCTTAAAATTTTCGTGAATTTAATTCCTGCACGATACAAGTGTTTTATGGCTTACAAAGATAAACAGATTATAAATATTATATGCAATTTATAATCTGTTTATAAATAATTTGATGCTGCTTTAATGCGCTATAACAGAAAAAATAATAGTAGCGCTACTCCTAGCGAAACAACCTTGAGCGTTCGGTCCTATACAATCCACGCGCTCTCGCTGCAATATATTGCGTATGAAATACGCCCAAATTATTGGAATTATTTCAATATAAAAACAAAAGTAAACTTAAGAAATTAAATAAAAGGTGCATAATATAGATTTTTAAAATTATCTATCCGTTAGTATAATCCTCAAATGATTAGAGCGTTGCCTTTAACAGATGCATGTAATCAATAATTTTATTAATTTCTTAAAAGTAGGTTTTAAATGTATTTATAGCACATAAAAACAATTAGAACGTGACATGTGATGATAGGATATCGAACATTAATAATGTCCTTTTAGATGTAGTTTATTTCTCATAACTAATGAGATAATAGACTCAGAAAAACGCACTATCGCAGTTTTTTGGTTGGGGTATCGCTTAAAATCGGTTAAAAACTGTTTATCGGTTTAAAAACTGGTACTTATTTAAAAGTTATAAACCAACTTTAAATTATCATCGGATCTTGTTCAAATTTACACAGAACCACAGTATTAATACATTCTTTCAATTAAATAAATATAAAAATTTATATAAGCTTAGATAGTTATTGTACAAAACGTACTAACAGACGTACGTTCCAATTGAACCCTGAGTTCAGTTAAAACTGTTCAATTTTAACTACCTATGCGGTATCAAACAGTAACGGGTTTCTAAATTCGTTTGTAATATTGACATCTTAGCAACAGATTTAAAATATAATTATATAAACGGATGGGTCGGCTCGACCCGGGAAGGACCACGCTCTCACAAGATACCGGCGTAAATAGCAGCTCAATGCTGCTGTGTTTCGTATGGTGAGTGTAGACAACCGGAGACCCTTTTTTCTGGAAACAAGCTATTCCATCTCTTTCCTCAGGGGTGACGACGCATCTCTATTTTATTTCATAATTGAGAATAAATGAAGATGTCTATTAGTCACAGCATCTACTTACTATCACGTGGACTGTGTGCTCGTTTGTCATCCATATTCTATAAAAAAAGATAATTATGCAATTTATGTTTTGACCGGTCTGTGCATAATGAAACACTTGGCTAATACTGATACTACTATACCAATAAATAATGGACTACCTACTTGATTCTACTAATGTAGTGCGCACGGGTAGAATTCACGATTTCGAAATATTTTTAGCGATCTACGTCGTCTTCTAACGGATGGATGACCTTTCGGTCCTTATCTCGGAGTTTGTATAGCCACGGATTATATAATACTAATAGCATAGTAAAAACAAAATAGTAGGATACTCCAGCGCCGCGCGAGGCTTAAATGGCTACTGTTGCAGGGTTGTCACTGTCTTTTTGTTTAACAGCTAAATCTCATTTAGTTTTATAAGTAGTTATAATATTTACAAACATAACGCACCTATACATCATATTTGTTAATAATATCTTTAGTTTCCTCCCAAAGAATCAATATTAGTAAAAAAAATCCAGCTTTACATTGCAACAAATGCCAAATAACTAAAATACGAGTAAATTAACACTAAGCATATGATGTCAGCTCAGATTTAATCTTCAAAATTAATTTGATTTGATGTGATATGATAATTAATATACTTATGAGGTATGTATCTATGTATAGATATAGTAATATTAAAAAAAAGCTAATTTACTTAAGAAAACGCATATACTAATTTATTTTACAAAAAGAGAAAATAACACGAAAGAAATGACTGCTAGTAAAATATTATCAAAAGTCTACAAAGTCTCAAATAAAGGTGATTGCAGAGCGTGGTATGTCGTCCCCGACTCAGCCCGATCTTCTGACTTACCAGAGACCAAGTGTCGTTGTGTACGTGCTGTGGTTCGCGCGTACGTATCGGTACTATCACGTGCTGAGCACTCACACATTACCGACGTTCGGTACCTACATTTCTTAGAAGAAAGCCCACTATTCTGTTTTTACTATGGTACTATCCACAGAAGAAATAATAAATAGTAGTATAGCTTCTTACTGGGAGACGCTCAGGGTCATTTTTTGCGTACGTTAAACACTGGTAAAAACCAAATTACTGGTTTTGGCTACACAACTTGGTATAGACTGTTTTAGCCCACTTCAAAAACGGAAGAGGTGCTGATTTTGACCGTAGATTATTTTTTGTATGTGACTGACTAAATGATTATTTTTTATTTACATATCAATTGTTACAATCAAACGGGCACTTCTGACGTGGAAGAGCCATGCTGCAGCTATATTAATTGTATAGTTGTAACACGAATGGGTCGGCTCGACCGGGGAGGGACCACGCTCTCACAGAATACTAGCGTCAAATAGCAGCTTAATGCTGCTGTGTTTTGTATGGTGAGTGTAGAGAACCGGAGACCCTTTTTACTGGAAAAGAGGCATTCCATCTTAGTCCTCAAG
>DWHP01000968.1:0-17401 GCA_018247895.1 Parnassius honrathi
ATTTAGAAATATATAAGTATGTTTATCAGTTGTCTAGTACCCATAACACAAGCTCTGCTTAGCTTGGGACTAGATGGTGTTGTGTGATAGTTGTGGAATATTATTATTATTATTATCTACGGTACTCGAAAATGTAGTAATGTCCTTCAGACCAAATTTCGGTCACGGCGGCCAGCCTCAACGGAGACTAGCCATCGGCGCAGGACAGGATTATAGTGCCCAAGTGTTTGCGCAAGCGTAAGTGCACCCTCTATTCCCTTACTCTCATAGTCCGATGGGAAAACCGACACGACTGGAGGATCAGGCGCATGACCAACGGCTTTACGTGCTTTCGTAGGCACGGTGGGTAAGACACGGCCAACTTCCTGACTCCGGGCAGGTACTAAGAATTTATTGACGGAAAAACTCAATAACTGCTTAAGCCCGACCCGGGATTCGAACCCGGTACCTCATGATGAGCAGTCGCACTAATACAACGACTTGAACAGGGGTGGCGAACCTTCATGTATCAACGTGCCACTTTTCTAAAGAAATGTTTAATTACGTTATGACGTGCCGGAAAATAATTTTGACTTCGTGATTATGGGGAAAATAATACCTAATACTAAATACTATCGACTCAAAACTATTTATCTACTCAAAGCTTTATTATTATACATTGCAAAATACATTTTGCGATATACAATAAAAAATATTTCAGTTACAAACGTGATTCAAATTAAAGTAACATTAGTGTGATTTCTGTTGTTGCAGATCAGATGACAAATAACTCGAGGTTGTAAAATTATATAAAATGTTTAAATACAGTTGTGTCAACGAAATTGTCTATTATGCCATGCGTAAACTAACTTCCTTGGAGGAGGCGTGGACTTGTGAAGGGCTGTAAGGATGATGATAATGAAACGAACTATGCGTCATTAGCAATGATAGATCACGATGTAATATAGTAATCGCGTTCGATCGTAATATAATATACTTCATAGTGAACTTTGCGAACGGTAGCGTGCCCAAAATATTGTATCGCGCGCCATCGATGGCACGGGTGCCATTGGCTCGCCATTCCTGCGGTAAACCAACCAGGCAATTAAATATGTTATATAAATTATTACTCGATCCAAATGAAATAAACTAAACATAAAAAAATATTTGCCACCCGATATTTCTTTAGTAATATAATCCTACCAGTTAGCGGGTTACAGTATGCCACAGATTATATCTAAGTCTCGACACAGAGCTTGTTACTTGAACTTGTTCCGATGTCGGAGGACAAAGGAATCGCTCGAAGTGCATTACGAGAGACCGTTTCGTTGTAATACCTGTGAATCCGCAAAAGTGCATACTTTACTTAAAGACATTGACACACGCCTTTGAGTAGCAGCGAGATGCAAGGAAATATTATTTTTCAGAAATTTGAATTTAGTAAATTAGAAAAAAAATTCTCAATAGTTTAATCCTTATAGATGATTAGCTACCCGCTCCGGACTTCACACCGGTGATTTCGGGATCTCGGCAACAGCGCCACCTACCGGGGCCAAATGAATATAAACCATGCTACATGGGGGGGGGATATTTGACATAGCTGCCATGATAGGCGCAACCGTAGTGTTTTAAATATTTTGAACTGTTTCAGTTTTCCTGATGACTTGAAAGTTACTCGACAGAAAAACTCAAAAATTGATTTTTTGGCCGAGACCCGTGCTCGGGACGGGTTATGACATACAAGGGTCAAAATAGGGGGAACCGTATAATCACACATTGTTATGCATACTGTTCTCTTCGCTGGCTTACTTAAACGCTTAAACAAAACGTAATAACTTGTGAAACAACGTTCACAATGCAAATTATCGATCGAGACGTACGCATTGTAATCTATCCTAAGACATGGCTGCTTACTGTTCCTCATCGGTTTAAGTGACTATTAGTGTTTATCTGATTATTTACTTATAGCACACATGTAAACATATGTTGTTTTAATAACACCACAAAATAGAATAGAATAGGATAGAATAGAACAGAATAGAGACTAAAGAGAGGACTTTTATGTCTTTACAAATAAGAAATACAAACGAGCACACAGTTCACCTAATGGTAAGTGGATGCCGTGTCCCATAGACATTTGCATCCATCCTTGGTTAATAATCAAAACGCAGGTACGTTGTCACCCCCTGAGGGGATAGATAACCTCCTTAATTTTTGCAAACTACATTATACAAAGTTTGTATAAAAAGGGTTTTTATAATGTTAAGGAATTTATGGATGATAATAAACCCTGAGAATGAGGTGATCACTATTAAGCTGTTTCTAATTTGTATTGATTTGTTGTGTTCACCCTGGGTTGTTTGCTGGTTATTCGCCAGACACAGGTTGTTTTGCCAAACCCGTGATAGATTAAACATAAAAGTAACTTTCAATAAGTATTATTTATAATTTATATAGAATAAAAAAGTTCCTCTGTTATTTGTTTCTGTTTCCGTTTTCAGTGAAAGGTCTCGTTCTGTCTTCGGTTCCCTACACTCATCGTACGAAATATAGCAGCATTAAGCTGTTATTTTATGCTGGTTATCTGTGAAAGTGTAGTTCCTCCCCGGTTAAACCAACTCTTTCGTATTACAACTAATATAACATTAAATTAATACATTGCTCTGGCAAGTATAACTTTCCTTAGAATTTAATGGGTTTATCTCTTCAATATTACCAAAAGTATCAAAATTCTGTAAGTGGTAGGACTTATTGACTTAGGCGTACCTATTTACCGTCATTTTTATAAAAATAAATTAACAACGTAAACAACAATAATCTTACCTCTATGTCAAATAACCCTATGTCGGATTGTTACAAAAATACTTTTTATTGTTTTTGAATTAATTATAATGTATCTAATAGTAAATAACCTGGAATCGAAGCTAATTAAATTATGCGTCATATAAAGTACCTACATAAATTTTGTTCAAGATGTTTTGCTAGAGTTTACATAAATGGCACAAATTCCCTTTCTACATACTTTTGGTAAACGGACAGACAACCACAGTTTTTTATTTTCTTTTTTATTATTGATAGGGTGTAATGAAAGAAGAAAAACGTAGAGAAAAAGTGCTAAAAATACCCGAAGAAATATCTCAAAAAAGTTCACCAGCTTCGCCAACTCTGGCGCCATTGCGTTTCGATTTTTGTTGTAGAAGACCGACGAAACGGTCCAATGATTCACTTCTTTTTTCGCCCATCGTAACTCGCGATTACAACCGGCCAGCTGCAATGTGCCTGCATCAAAGTATTTTATAACCCTTTTAACTTTCAGTTACAAGCCGCAGTATGTTGTGTGTATATTTTAATATTAACCTTTTTGTTTTTAAATAAATAATTCGTTGTGTATGAATATTTTTTATTATTTAACGACATTAGCTTAATGGCAGGGTGCGTACCACTCACTCAAAAGTCGTCTGTTCGAATCCGTCATCCGACTACTGTAGTGACCATTTACTACTTAATTATCGTGACCATTTACTATTTACCAGGAATGGTTAGTGGTATATGAGTAATGTTAATAATTCTATAGTACGTGAGGGTAATATGATCATCCGGTTAATATGGTCACATTCTTATAACTCGAAAACTACAGACTTGTTTGCATGGATGGCTCTGTGATACGATAGCTCTTCACCAATCAATTAAAAAAAGGGCCAAAGGTGCGCTACTTTATCGACACCATTTTGACAGTTGACATTATTTTAGTATTGTGTAGTGTAGTTGGTATTTTTAAGTTGATTTTCAAAGTGTTCCTAATTATTGGCAAGGCATGTTTGCTACTTTTTCCTAATATAACAGTTATAATATACGACGTTGTGTTTACATATCTGTCCTCCTCCAAGTTTTGATTTTATAGGACGGCAAAGCTCGCGACAAACGAACACATAGTCCACCTCATGGTAAGTGGTTGCTGCGGCGTTGTCACCCGTGAGGACTAAAATGGAACACCTCGTTTCCAGTAAATAGGGTCTTCGGTTCACTGCACTAACCACACGAAACACAGCAGCATTAAGCTGCTATTTTACGCTGGTATTCTTTGAGAGCGTGATCCTTCACCAATCGAGTCGACCCATTCGTGCTAAAACTATACTACGAATATAGCTGCAGCATGGCACTACCACGTGCAAAATATGTACAGATCGGATCGATCGGGGACGGACCACGCTTGCACGGAATACAGCGTGAAATTGAAGCATAATACTGATCTTTTTCGTATGTTTAGTCACGAGACCAAATGGTCCTATTTATGGATGCAAAAGACATTCCATCTCTGTCCTCGGGGGTCATTTCGCATTTGCATTTTGATTCTTAGTAGAGGGTAGATGCCGATGTCTATGGGCTCAGAGTTAGTAATTCATTCATGGAGTAATGTACATAATTAGGTAGGGCATGCTTTTATAACAAATCTTCAAAGAAAATTGCGACGAATTTGACGGCTCTGTGGCGCATTAGCTTAGGAATAAGTTACAGCGCTAAGGGTCACGGGTTCAAATCCCGCGCGAAACAAGTGTGTGTGTAATTCAAATAATTGTTCCGGGTCTGGATGTTTGTCCTTGTAAAATTAACGTATAAACTGTCCCCAAGATACAAAAGGAAATCCTAGTGTTAATGTAACTTTTTTTTAAGAAAAGTGTATTAAGAAAATCCTTAATTTCTTTGTCGCCAGGCTTAAATTTTTTTATTAAAATAATAATAAAAAATGTTATTATAATAATAAAAAATAGATGGCCGAAAAAATTCGCGCCAACTGGTGAGCCGTCTCCAAAATGATTTTTGTAGTTATCAATTGTACAAAATCATTTTATAAAATGTAATATTTTACTTAGTTTTTTTCTGCCTAGAAGTTCATCTAGATAGCTAGGATAGGATTGATTGCATTGTTGTGTTCTGAAGGGCTTAGAGAGCCGTATAATTACAGACTATGATGTATTCCATCTTAGTCGTCAGCGGTGATAACGCATCTGTAGACGTCTTTGTATAAAGTTGGCTGCATGTGTCCAGGAGCTGCAGTGATCACACTCCGGCAATTAAACTGTGAGTTCGTTAGTCAGTAGAGATATATAAAAGGAAACTTTTAATCAAAACAGTTCCACTGGATATATTACTGATTCTTCTCAGAACAGAAGGTTTTTTTTATAGGAGAAGGGTGGCAAACGAGCACACAGTCCACCTGATGATAAATGGTTGTTGTGGCCCATACATATTTACATCTATCCTCGATTACTAATCAAAATGCAGACGCGTTTTCACCCGTAAGGACTAAGGTGGAATGCCTCGTTTCCAGTAAAATGTTTCGCCGTTTCTTTACACTCACCGTATGTTATATGTTCATAAAATATATTGTTATACGTTCATAAAATGTCTATCGATTTGCTTTAAAAAATAAATTTTATTCGGTCTTCGACCGTTCTTTAAGAGATTATTTGGTACCAGGCATGCAGAAATTGAAAGATGAGATCGTTATTACCGAGTTTTAAGCAAAAGATATGTTGTAAATACTTTACAGCAAAAATATTTTATTTATTTGAAACGAACGTTAGAAGTTTAACTTTCATTCATAAACAATGTTATTGTAATAATCGATTTTATTCGCTTTAATCTTTGAACGATATATTACATACTCCTCATACAATACTAGCTGGTACCCGGCGCGTTGTTGCCGCAAAAGAAATAATTGCGGGAATATCGTTTTAAATTTGGAAGAGTTATATTGTTTACCTTTTTTACTTGACATGAGGCGTTCCATCTTAGTTCTCCGGGATGACATCCGTATTTTTATTCTTAATCAAGGCTATATATAGGTAGATGTCTAGCATCCACTTTTCATCAAATGGGCTGCGTACTCGTTTCTCACCCTTAACAACAAATAATTAGTACCAAAAATTATATTAATCTGAAACCGACGACGATAGAGTTGACAAAAATAATTCATTTCAAGAATACGATCTAATTTAAAATGCGAAGTACTCCATCAAGCACTGAAGCATCGCGGCGGACAAATTTCTCTATAGCACAACCTCTTGGTTAAAAATGGAACAAAAATGATAGGAGGTCTGGACCCATCACTGGGAGACTTATAGGCTGTAACTTTACATAAATATCGAACCGAATTAACTCTTCCTAAAGTAGGTAGATAGTTGCTCTGCTGGCCCTGCCACGGTAATTGGTTTGAAGTCCTGAGAGAAATAAGGAACAGGCTCCCGAGGCTAGCGAAATATAAATACATCTTTTTCGTTATATTATCGTTAAGTTACAATTATAACCTTTCCCTGGTCATAACTATTTTTGAACAGCAAACTCATTTGGTGTAAAGAGGTTTTGACCAACACCAACATTTTAACCTAAAATATCTGGATACAAAAATTGCTTTTTTGAGGTTAGGTTTTTACAATAATGCTAGTAATTATAGACTGTATTACTATAAATTCTTCAAACTGGCAAAAATTTTCAAACATTATTTAAAGGTGGCACCTATTTCCATGGTATTTTTACTAAAACTCGAAAGGAGATTTCTTATATTTACGCGAACACTACGCATTGATTAAAACTACTTTTACGGATTTTATCGCGTTTAATTTTGATTTAGTAGAAAGTACTCCGGGTTTAACAATAACATCGGGACGTCAGTCATCTCAGTCCCCGTGACCATGGGTGCTGGAAAGCACCCGAAACATCGGGAATTAAAACTAATTAAAATTAAACGCGATAACATCCGTAAAAGTAGTTTTAATAACTCGAAAGGAGATCGAAAATTAAGTATTTCTTGTAATATTTTGAAGGTTTGACTATTTTTATCAAAAGCAAGGGGCGCATCGATTCGACCGATGGAATCTCTTAGAAATATAAAAACGTAGTTTTCCTAAAATTATCGGTATGGTAGAGTTAAAACTTTCTCTGGTTTTCACCAACAGCAAGATCTTAACGGACAATATCAAGACAAAAATTACTTTTTTAAGGTTAGTTTTTTTAAGACAATACTAACCATTACAGATTACATAAAAACCATATCTAAACAAAAATTATTTTTTTTTTAAGTTAAGATTTTTGACCATACCGGAAGTTACGTTTTACTATTAAATAAATTCTTAAAATTGTTTTAAAATTATATACTCGAAAACAATTTTCACTGAGATATGAATGGAAAATGGTATTGACCAACTGAATCTGTCAAAAGCACTAAACTTGCCAGTCAAAAGCAATTATGACTAGAAACGAATGTTGACGGTAAGGATACACAATATATACCGAATAAAATTCGTTATTTTCATTTACTAGCTAAACGTCAATTTTTAAAATCAGAATCGATGCTAACTTTCTCACTATACGTATTACCGATCCCATAACTCACGGAACATTTGAAGTTTTCTATTCTAAGACCGTTCAAGAAAAGCATCAAACACAAAGCAAACATATTAATATCTTCCTTGAGTTACAAAGGCCCGGACGTGATCGCGCTGGCTACTCATTCGCGGTTTTTCAAGTTTTGACAGCTCGCATTGAATAACGAACGGCTGCATAGACGTTCACATTCGTTATTTTGAATGCAATTATTTAAAAAAAAATTGTTCGTGCCAATATAAGCAAAATTGCGCATTCATGAAAATACCTCGGTGTCCATCTTTCAGCCAAAGGCTTTTTTCTTAATTAATTTGATGAACATTTTTAAATATTTGATTAAGTTATTAGGAAACGATATGTCGTTCTGAGGATTAATATCATTGAGTGAGTATAGTGTAATATTAAATAAAAATTACTGAGGCACAAAATTCGACAGTAAACCTTTAAAGTGTGTGCAATAAGTATATTTTTAAGTACGTTCCAAAAAAAATAAAATTGTTTTTTTTTAAATATTGAAAAAGGGTATCAAGCGAATACACAGCTAATCTGATGGTAAGTGGATGCTGCGACCTTCGATCATCTGTCTTCGATTAAGAACCTAAATGCAGATGCATTTTCAACCCTGAGGACTAAGAAGGAATGCCTCATATCCAGTAAAAATTCGGTTTCCTACACTTACTATACGAAACACAGCGGCATTGAGCTGCTATTTTACGCTAGTATTCTGTGAAAGTGTGATCCTTTCCCGGTTGAGCCGACCCATTCGTGCTAAAACTATAATAAGTGCATCATGGCTCTACCACGTAGTTAAAACAGTTTAAAAAACCACAGCGTAAAAACGTCCTACAATTTCACTTTTTTGTAGATGCAATATATAAATATTATATAGTCTATGTCACTCCCACGATTAGGACAAATCTAATAACTCATATATATTAAAATCCATCAAGCCGTTTCGGCTGCAGAGCGAACCAAAGAAATAATAAAATACATATATACATACTCAATATTACATGATAGAACATTATTATAATAAAAATACAAAATGTAGTTATATTTTCCAACTCTTTGGCTAAGTATTGAGTTACGGCGCTGCACTGGACTGACGTTCCTTCAATGAATGAAAATTTAATGTCTACTGCCATGACCAACAGCCCTCCATTGTGAAGATGATGATTTTAAGCTCAGATTACAACATTGAAATAATACTAGTTTTTACGGATTTTATCACGGGGGGGACCATGGGTGCTGTAAAGCTCTCGAAACGTCGGGTATTTAAAGTGTTAAATATACGCGATAAAATCCGTAAAAACTAGTATTATTTCAATGTGTTAAATTATGTTTGACTCTGATTACCCACAGTGTGACTACCATTGCGCTCAGTGCAAGGGGGATAAAATCTTTTATTTTTTGAACCGTCATTATTTCCAAAGCTGATTTCCAAAGTGATTAAAAGTGATCTCAATTGATAGCTAAATAAGTAAATTTTGTTATTTTATCGATTCAATAAAGATTTGATTGTAAGCTTCTATTGAAATTCTCGCTTAAGTGACTCCCATTACCCTCTTGTGCCTTACCTAGTTCAATAAATGTCGTTAGAAAGCAGGATCGTTTTTGTCGCCGATTTCTTAAATTATTTGTCTGATATTATTACAAAAATTTTCTGCAAAATAATAACAATGCAGGTATTACACAATATATCCACCGTCATTAAATTACACTGCCGGAGACCCAGGCTGTGAAATTCCCGCAAACGGAACGACATCTCGCGGAATAAAATTTTGATACAGTTTACATTTGATACACAAAAAACGTCCATATACCAAAGTGACAATTTGTTTACGTCGCTGTATATAAGACTCTGAGTTTCAGTATATTAGACAGTACTCTGTGGTCTGTGCAACTAATAAATAGGGCGGTGCGTTTGCACCATCGGCCAGCAACCGCTGCCGCATGAAATTATCAAATTGGTATGGTAATAATGATAAGCAGGATCGAACCTACGAAACTTCGACCAACTGGTAAGCGCAGTATGGTTTTATGTTGTGGTGAAAATTATAGTTTGTAAAATTCATGTAAAAAGTAAAGTAGTTACAGCCTATATACGTCCCACTGCTGGGCACAGGCCTCCCCTCATTTCTGAGAGGGTTTTAGGGCAAGGACGTATCCGCCGCGCTGCCCCAATGCGTGTTGGCGAATTTCACATGTCGTCGAAATAATATTTTTTTCTTATTCCTCAGACATGCAGGTTTCCTTTTTTTCGGTGTGTATAAATAACCGGAAACCCTTTTTAATGGAAACGAAGCAATCCATATGTAGTCCCACCAGTAGTTAACAACGTAGCTGCATTTCAATTTTTATCCGAGGACGTAGCCTTATATTTTTGACTTAGACTCCCATTTTATCGTCCTCTCAAAAATTCTTTAGTTAAAGGTTGCAAATGTAAGAATTCATCCAAGAACATATTCAATTATATGCAACATAAAAATAATACAAAACATTACCAGAAGAAAGTGTTTAATTTTAACCTTACACAATAGTGTTAAATAAATATTTACATTATTTTCAACCTTTATTTTAATCCCGAGAGTTAGTATTTTTAAATTCACATTGGTATATGGATAATCTAATTTTGTAACTATTGCTAAATCAATAATCTACTCGAAAGAGTGAGAGAGCTACGTATAACACACACACTGACGGACACCGAAATAAATCCATAATTATTTTTTGCTAATTTTGATATTTTTGCTAATTTTGATATTAATTTTGATATAACGCACTAAAAGTGAAATGTTTGTGTCTTACGGTGTTTTAAGTTTCACAGATTTAAATTTTATACTAAATGTTAGCTAAAATACTTGAAATTAAAATTTATTACCGTGTACTGTCGCAGCCCGAGTGCGCTGTAAGCTTTAAATTTGCATTCCTGCTTATAAACGACACATTAACTTGCAGCGAGTATAGAACGTGGCCAATTGATGCTACTTTACTTTTGGTGCCATAGTTCTCTATGCAATGCGAAACTGAAGGCATCAGTGGTTCTAACGCAGCTTGCTAAGTGTAATATATACTTTTACGTAGTAGAAACATGCTGTCTTTCTCATCCCATGAATATGGTAAGAAGCGACGGAGGGATAGGAAGCAGGAGATGGACAGCAGCATCTACCGGGTACATAGACCCACGCCGCAGCCATAATGTAGTGGTAGCACGAATGGGACGGATCGACTCAGCTCTCAAATTATACCAACCTAAAATAACAACTTAATACTTTCGTACGTTGGGTGTTGCAAACTGGAGACCCTTTTTAATGGAAACGAGGCATTCCATCTTGTTCCTCAAGGGTAGTAACGCATCTAAAATGTAATTCAGCAGCTACTTGCCATCAGGTGGACTGTGAGCTCGTTTGTCACCATCGTTCTAATAAATAAAAAAATGCGGTTAAAACCTTAGATTTTTTTAACGTTTTGATAACTTTTAACATATAAATGATTTCTTATATTCACGAAAAGGCTACACATGGAATCAAATTCTAGTTTTATTCCGTATAAAAATATGCCAGTGAGAAACGTTTAGCAAGCTATATTTATGCTATATATATTTCCCGTGAATCTCTAAAGACACCGTCTTGCTAATCGAGTGGCATATACCCATAATGATTTCTTATGTTTACGCTACATATTTAAATAAATCCTGTCCCCACCCCACCCTCCTTCTCCATCGCTGACCCCGTGATCATGAGTGTTGTAAAGTGCTCAAAACGTCGGGAATATAAAAAAAAGTTTATACGAGATATACGGGATAAAATCCGTAAAAACTAATTATAATTAAATGACATACACTTTAAACACCGTTAGAAAGAATACGCTGTTTACGAAAATAATATCAAAACTGAAACAACTGCGTTATTGTAACTTAATAAAAAAAATTAAAATCAAATAAACGAAACAGTTTTTAATTACGCTGAACGTCTTACTGTCTGCTTTGTCCGTCTCATTGGTATGAAAAAGTAAAGGCTTAGCAATATAATACGGACTGTAATATTCGTACACAATTTATTGTTATTGAATAAAGAGATTGATTGATTGACTACATGACTTGAATGAATTTTTTTAAAGGCAAATTTTGATATTCGTTTGTCATGGTATGGTTCGGTTGATAATGGTACTAAGCGCTAATACGTGCTAGCCTCCAACTTTTTACTTTGGATGAAAACGATATTATATAATATATGAATCAGGGTTATGATATTTTATTTAGTTTATTTTAGTATAAGATCGGCATCTTTTTTCAATTATTTTCAATTTATAAATCCATCCTACTCATTACAGCATTTATAAGTCCCGATCAGCGGACACAGACGTCCCCCATAGATTACCTCAAAGAGGGGCTTTTGTCATACGCTTAGCAAGCAGTTTTGATTTTTATTTTGAGTTGTTATCAAAAATGTGGCTGCCCACCACCTGTTTAAGTTTTCAGTTTCCATCTGTCGCCTCATAGGATACCCACCGATGCGGGGCAGGGGATATTCTTACAAAGCCACTACACGATTAAATTTCTATAATAAATATGTCTCATCATGAGTACTGTTACAGCCCTTCACAAGTCCACTGCTGAATATAGGCCTCTCCCAAAGAATGCCAAAAGCACGATCCTAAGACACCTGCATCCATCAACTTCCAGCATGTCTTACTAGGTCGTCATACCATCTAGTGAGGGGACGACCTACACTTCCCCTGCGGGTACCAAACTGCCACTCAGAAACCTTTTTTTCCAACCGTGTTTTGGTTTTCCAGCTACATTATCGGCCCATTGCTACTTCAGCTTACTAATCCCTTGGGCTATGTCAGTCACTTTGGTTTTACTACGGATATCCTCATTCCCAAGTTTATCATACAGAGAAACTCCGGGCACAGCCCTCTCTATAGCTCCCTGAGCGACCTTGAGCATCCTCGTGCGGCAGTGAAGGACCACGTGTCAGATCCGTAAGTCATTACTGGCAACACGCACTGGTTGTACTATCCAGTTTTGAGGTACGCCTGACGAGAAGGTGTGTCGTGAACGAGTTGAATCGGTCAATTGACCTCTCGGTCGAAGTTAGACTTTCCTAGTCGGACTACTTGTCCAGGTAAAAATACTCGTCAGCAGCTTGGAGCTTAGTGTTCCTAACAACCACCGGCATAGATGTGACATGGACATTACACATGACGTTTGTTTTGTCCATGTTCATCTTAAGACCTATCTAAAGCTTTTTCGAAAAACCGGCTTTTTCAGGAGGCTGGAAGCCGTTGAGTCTGCGTGCGAGACTACTCGTAATGACTCTCGAAAACAGCACGTAGACGCGGTTCATAAGTACGTCTTTGTGTAACTAGTAAACGATTTTTTATTATTTCTTTCAAAAATCAAAATTAATAAGCCAACCTAAATTAACAAATTAATAATTTTTTTATTAAATAAACTTAATAAAAAAACGCAGACACAAAAAATAAATAATTTTATGCGTCATAACACTGTAGCCGCGTAGCGAGAACTTTATAGCTGGAAACGACTCTGCTACGCTGCTCTGCCGCTACGAAACTACCCCGCCTCATAAGTGCAGTTACCTTTGCTCATATTAAGGCGCCTGTCAAATTACAATTATATCTCATGTGAATATTAGTTTATGTGGTATTTTTAAAAAGGAATATTGTAATTATTTGGTCTTAAAAAGTGAAGATCCGGTAAAGAGTCGATTGAGAGCACACATTTATTTAAAGCCGGATTTAGAAAAACGTAATTGACCGAAAAACGAAAAAATATTATTTCTTATAGTATGCTTGGGAAGTCTTAAATATTCATTGTGAAAATACCAGAGGTAGTGAAGATCTTCAACAAAAAATTCTGGAGTCTTAGTTCGTTAGATTTTGGACTATTATTTAATTTACTTAGCCCAGCACTCTTTATCAGGTAGTATTTGTGTAAATCGACTGCTATTTATCAGGTTAGTAGCAAATAATCTTACAAGGTAATTACGTATAACTTAATGTATTTAATTAGCTTCATTTCTAATTTCAAGAAATTTCTAATAATCGTACAAATCATAAATAAATTCAACTATAAAGCTTAGTTAAATTTTATTAACAATATTATCATGTTTTCTTTATGGGTTTCGAAGTCTAAAAACAGGTTATGTCGGTATATAATTAATAAATATAAAGTAAAAAAATAAAAAAGTAAATATCAAACCAGTACATATACCATGTTAGTTAATTATTTAAGAGTTTTGAAAAATAAGTAAGGAAATTAGCTTTCGTTTAGGTACTTCTTCGTAACTGTAGGCATAATATAACCACAAGTATATAAAACTGCCGAGTTATTTTATGTTATAGAATATAAGCTTATTGTTTGTATATTTATCAGGAATTTACACCAGTCTCCCAATCCAGGGTAACATGCCAGAAGATAAGGAGCAAATTAGGAAACGAGCTAGGGACAATTAACTACTTTTTCGAATTATTTAAATTCACTGTAGGTGTCTTCATTGGCAAGCAGTTAAGGTAAAATATGTTAGAATTACGTATTAATAGGATTGAGTTAATGTATGAACGATATGATGACGTCGTATGGTTATCCATTGAGTGTAATACTGATAATATAGACGCGCAGATATCAAAAAGAACTGAGTTTGAATCCCTTTTTTTAAATCACTTTTTCTTGCAAAAAGATTTTAACAGATTGAATCAACCATCATGACGTAAGCAGTGACGGTGGCTCTCATTCTGGCAATCATAACTTTGTTAAACCTCCCACTGTTCAACTACTTAAATGAATTGACTCTAACGATAATTGGTTAGAGTTACATGACACCTTTACGAGTCTAATATATTCAAATGACGAGATAGACGACAAATAAATTTCACTATGTCAGAGCGTCGCTGGAAGGGTCCGCTGCTGTGGTAATACAGTTAATCGAGTTCTCGGCAGCTAATTATTCCATCGCATGGACTCTATTATATTCGTTGACGCCTGCTCTGTGTTTATAAACTATGTAGTCATGAATTGAAGGACCGAATCACATAATTTTTAACCGTCCGGAGGAAAAATAAGATTTTTACCGGTATCCCAAATTATACGAACTCCCACTGGCAACACTATACGTGTCATTGTGTATTTTTCGTGCTGAATCACAAAGTCACATCTTCAAATTAAAAAGTTAAAAATGTTTTAAGTGAAATTTCTGGATTTAATTATTAGCAAAAGGTGTAAACTTATTGAAACACTAATAAACGTTTTGGACGGTTGAAATTAACGTATTTTTACAATATACCTATTCAATATATATTGAATTTATATATTGAATAGGTATATTGTATACTTATTTAAATAACCTGTAGGGTAGACTTTTAAAACGCGAAATATGAAATCTATGTTTGATAAAAAAGTCTGAATAGAAGTCATACTTTTGCAATCAAATTAAAACGTATATTGGTTTAAAATTGATTTATTTGTTAAAAATCTTATGACTTATAGTCAATGATATTAAAGACAAATAGAATTCAATTCTTCTAGAAATTTATGGAATAGTCAAAATAAATTTTTCAAATAGTGTTAAACACATTGTTTGCGCCCGGCTTTGAAAACCGGCTTGATAGCAGGGGCGCGGGGGGTGGGTCGCCCGGTGGCGGCCTCGCTGCAAGCGAAGCCAGTTAGTAACTATTTTGAAAGCGTGCCCGCGGGACACCTATTGTTCGTAGTCGGTTGAACCGGTCCCGTGTTTCGTCGCATCGCGAAGTTAAAATTAGTTAAAGTGATCGGACGATATATGTGTTAGTCTATTAAGATACGTGACTAGACTTTTGTTCGAGATTGCGTGATTAATTTAACTTCATTTGCTGTTAATTGTGTCGACTAGTTATTTACGCGGCGTTTTGATATCGCACGGAATCGCTATAGTATTATAGTCTAGAAACTTCGAACGTGTTATTTGTAGTGATTAAAGGAACTTTTGTGCTGTTTTTGACATTGAGGTGTAGCTTACGTAGCATTTTGGATATAGTACGAAGTGAATTTGCTCGGTCGATTGAACTCTAAACTTTGTGAATTAAAAGGAGTTCGCGTTGCTCTTAGACTATAGTTTTGTGCTAATTGAAGTTAGACTGGTGTTCGGCGCCCGGAAGTGAGGGCATCATTTGAAACGTTGCAGCGATGGCGGGTTTGTCCGCCTACCTTGGTGAAGTCAGCTAAGCACAACACACCTTCTTTCCCATACACACCCACACTACCTTTACATCACGCTGACGTCTCCTGGTGGCCGAGCCCACTCCTGAACTAGGTAAGTGTTGTGGTTGCTTGTGCATCCCTTATATAATAAGTTTCCATAAGCCATTGGGCTCTTCCCTTGGTTGCCCGCCGATTTGGATTACTATGGGCCCTAATTCAGTCGATCTTCGTCTGGGCAACTCAGGGTCGTAACACTATACGAGAGCTGACTCCTAAATAAGAAGTTTTTTATTACTTCATATTTGGAGACTTAATATATGTATATTTGTATATAAGTTTATTTCAAATTAGGTATAGGAAGATATGCATATATGTGCTTTATATAACATGTATATATGCTGTATATTATGCGTAATATATTGAAGTCTCAGAATTGAATTTCTTTGTCTAGTATACTATTGTGTGATTTTTTCCAAAAACTTTGCAGTCCCGTTTATATTTTCTGCTGGGTCTGGAAAAAGAGTGTTAGTGAATGTTTGTGGCATTAGCTTCCATATTTTCGTACGTGTTTAGTGCTTAAATAAATAAATTAATATGTTTAATTATTTTGCGTCAGTAAACTGTTATTGTGTAGTTGCTCTAAAGCCACCACTATAGGGAAAACTAATATTTAACTAGTAATTGTTCGATAGAGAACTATTTAAAGTGTGAACAGATGAACAATAATAATCAAACATTGTCATACCTGCCTTTAATACCGCTTTTACTACTAGTTTATAACTTAAATTTTGGACCTTAATGAAGTTTGAGAGTTCCCGTTTAGTTTAACTAACGGAGTGAGTCTAATTAATTGAGACTGGTGGAAAGCTTACCAAATCTGATGCTTGATTCTTTCATTATCTTGTTTTTACCAAAGAGTTTAATTAATATCAAGCAATTGTGAAAAGTAATTATTCAGTATTAGGTAAGATCTTGTTTTATACGTATGTCTTGATATAAATGATTCCGATTGGTAATGAGACAAGTGCATGTGACATGTTTTTATGTTGTGGGAATATTATGAAAATGTTCTGTTTAAAAGTATGTATCCTAGTGCAAAATTTTATTTTAGCTTTCATCGAGGAGTTGACGTAAAAGTGAAAGTCGTGTTAAATGCATTACATATGCTAAAGAGAATTGAGGAATAAGACGACAAATTTTACGTATTCTTCACGTTAGCAATGTTGCAGTAAGATAGTTGTAGCACGAATGATTTAACCTGACCGGGGAAGGACTTCTCACAAAATTCCAGCTCTCACAAAATTCCAGCTTAAAAATAGGAGCTAAATGCAGCTGAGTTCTTTTTTGTGGCGACCAAGGTATCATTTTTAAAGAAAACGAAGCATTTTTTCTTAATGATTTCTTTTATTTACGCGAACACTATACATTTAAATAATACTGGTGTTCGCGCCCGATTGAGAACTGGATGAACGTTTGTACGGACTGCATTCCTCTAGAGGGCGCGGCCGATTGAGTGGGAGTTTTAGCCTGCGAAGGCTAAAACTCCCACTCAATCGGCGCCGCGTCGGGGGAAAAAGTGAGCCGAGAACCTCGAGTTAAATCGAAATTGTTTATACGCTTGACGGCCGCCATTGTTTTAGTTAATTTCGTTGATAAAGGTTATAACGACGCCTTTTTTTAATAGTAAGCGACCGGTTTAATCTCTTTTGTTACCAATTTGTGTCGAGAGATTGTATAGGCGGCATTTTAATATCGAACTAAATAATTTGAACCGTAATTGGCATTGAGGTGTAACTTACGTGGCATTCTATATAGTACGAAGTGCATTCGCTTATTTGA
>DWHP01000969.1:0-17387 GCA_018247895.1 Parnassius honrathi
ATAGTAAAAAATTCTTTTTGACTGGCGTTACTCAGAACTGGTTGACGGTACTAAAATTTCAGACTAGACTAGGAACTAGGACTACGCTCTCACAGAATACCAGCGTAAAATAGCAGCTCAATGCTGCTGTCTTTCGTATGGTGAGTGTAGGAACCGGAGACCCTTTTTACTAGAAACGAGGCATTCCATTTTAGTGATCAGGAGTGGCAACGTATTTACATTTTAATTCTTAATCGAGGATGGATGTAGCTTATAGGTCACAGCATCCGCTTGTCTTTAGATTGACTGTGTGCTCGTTTGTCACTCTATCCTATCTGATGACACGATTTACAAAAAAATCGAGGTCCAAATGATCGCTTTATCAAAAATCGTTCTTTTTTCGATTTGCTTTCAAAGCTTATATTTATAATATTAAAAGATACAACAAAGTATTACAAAGTAACTTATTTTTTATTTCTTTAATCCATTAAGAAGAGACGTAATAAACTGAGCACACATCAGTTTTGCGAGTTTTTAATAGAAAAACTCTCATTCTTTACGAGTTTGAGTACATTCAACTAATTGTAAATGATTTTATAGTCCTTATAAAAGCAGAAAAGGATTCGATCACGATTTTTTAGAGTGACATATCGGAGTGAAATATCGATTCACTGGATCCTTTCAGTGCTATATATCTATTTAAAAAATCTTTCGATTAATTGATCTCACATCAACATGCCCACTTAGTCTGTGTTAGTGACGACGCTTCTACAACCTGTGTTACAATAGCCACAAACCATCAATTAGATTGTAATTCCATTCAGCGCTTCAATTTATGTTATAAAAAAACACCTTTTTTACTGGAAGCGACATCTGATGATTAGGTAATTAAAATCTCGAGATGTCCAACATTGTACGTAACATGTTACCTATAAACCGGAACATTAGTTTAAGATAAAGGTGAGATAAATATAAAAAAACACGATCGTGGCGCCTCACACAGTGCATTCGGTCATTCGTATTCTCCTGAGGGCTGTCAAGGCCGCGCGATGTCAGCGGTCGAACCCCGGGGCCGTCGACCCTATCCCGCTAACTGTACAATCCTGGGCTATCCCGGGGAAAAAAACGGTCGGCCGATGACCGCGGGAAACGAACCGGTAATAGCATTTTTTTTGGTTAGAAGGATGTTAATATTTTTTTTATTTGAGTTTTGAAATCAACAGATCGTTTTGTATCTTACAGCTTTTTTTATTTATTTACTTAGGTAAAGACTGTTTCGAAAAATGAATACCGTTATGGAAATTTTAAGCACTAATTAGCACTTTGTTAAGAAGCGTAGCATAACTGAAGTTGTGGAAAATTTATTATATCTAACAATAACGAACGTTGATTGCGGCGGTTTTTATAACAGTTGAACGCGAATCCGCGAGATATGCTTTTTAAACTTTGAATTTGGACAACAAACAATACTACAACGAGCTGTGGTCTTGCTATGGTTATGTTGATACAATGAGTTAAGGCTAACCCAGGCTTTTATCAGGAAATGATCTAAAGTTTCAATTTTTTCTGTTGCCTGGTAAGGCACGTGTTGGATGATAGTGTAGTAGATTCTACAACATCACCACAGCATGGAAACCAACATAAGTTTATTATAATTATATTTACCAAAGACAAAACTAATTTATTTTTTAATAAATCAAAATATGGTGATATCATGCGCACTGCAAAACCTGTAATATCGAGCAAACAAAAGCTTCTTATTAATAATACAATTTAAAATAAATAAAATTTGAATTTTACATAAACATAATATAGTATAAACGTGTTGACATTTTGTAAATTTCAACCAGGAAATTAATTCCAACCTAATATAATACAGCTACAATCTATCAAATTTCTCCGGCTGCACATAGGTATCCCCGATAGATTGCCTCATAGGCGGGATATTTTGCTTAGCAACACATGGCAAGCTTTGCAACCGCAGTTTTCTATATGATGACGAAGACGCTTCCATCCATTCTCGGGATCGTTTCCCTCTGTCGCCACTTTTGACACCGGGACGATATAGGATAGTAGATATTCTTACACCGCACCTACAGGATCATATTATAATGCAGTAATACACGATAACAACATGTTAATCTTTAGAAAGAAAAGACGGTTCAATGGATAAGCATTAGACTTAGTTGAAACAAAAAAAACAAAACTGAGTTCAGTACTTTTCGGTAGCTATCTAATTCCACCATATTCGTGACAGTGAAGAAAAGCAAAAGAAAACCCTGCCTGTGATAAACACTAGATGTCGTCTACCAACACGGCTTGGGTCAGTGCGGCGGACTCTTTCATGTCTAAAAATACTCCCAGAAATGAGAGATCTCCTCTCAGGTATATATATATACCTGAGGTATATATCTAGGCCTTTATTTTATTGTTTATTGAGATCTAATTAGTTCTCTACGGAATAGCTAATATTTTGCAACTCAATTTACTTGTCAGACCAACCCCATTCTATCATAAAGACGCTATCGTACGTAAAGAAAAATACAACGGTAACAAATGCTATTACGGGAAATGAACTTAATATTGAAATAATCACTTCTGTTTACAGCTTATTAACTTAGTTCATAAGAATAAAAAAAAATTTCACATCATAATACTTCTGAAACCGACTTCAGAACCGTTATGAAGTCCCGAGACATTCATTCCTCGAAGTATCCCGATAGCGCAGCTAAGACACCCTTTATTTTCCACCCTTAAGGGTGGAATTTTTATCTCGAGAAATATCCTATTTAATCTCCTTTTTCATTTTAAAGGCGGCTAAGAAACAAACAATGTCGTCGGTAGCATAGCGGAAAATTTCTCGCTTTCAGATTTCATCACGATGTATTTCTCCATCACCATCTTGGTGGTGAAGGATAATATGAAAATAAATCATCAACATTATAACCAATATTCAGTGGAATTAGTTACTCCTTTTCTTTAAGTCGAATAAAAATTATTGTACAAATGCATAATCTTAAATATCGCGCTTTCATAGTCTAAATTTAAGAGAAATTTGAAATATTTTTATTTTATATTGGCCTTTACAAAGCACTTTTTGAAACTTATCTTCATTTATTTGATTACAAAGATATTTTTATACATCCGATATTTTAAACAGCGATATTTTAAACAAAAAGGACCTCAGTTACCCAAGGTTTACATCACCACGATTCTGTAGTCTGCGCGGGCGCTAAGTCCACTCCCAAAAAAACCCGTTGCCAACTATAACGGTACCCGCTGTGCGCTACCTTGACAAACGAACGGGCAAACATTTTATATTAGGCAATTAGGATAAAGGCACGCCGCCTGCAACACAAAGCCGAAGAACGCCTTTATTGTTCTATCTGTTTAAGCAAAACAATTTTTAAAAATTACCAGATTACCAATGGACCGCTTTTGAGTCGTTTTGGGTAGATTGTGCAGTACACTCGGATGTGTTCGCCTTAGCAACTAGTCTAAACTAATCGATAGTGGAGTTTAACTTAGTTTAAATTAATTTTAAGCCTTATTAAACACCTATACGCAATCCATGACATAAAGTAAAAAAAGTGAAACACGTGTCGAGAAAAGAAAAGTGTTAATTTTGTACATAGTGGAAAGTGAAAAGTGGCTACAATACAAATTTCGGAAGCGTCAATTTTCTCAAAACATTCTAAAATTACAAACTGGACGATTAAATCGTGAGTTTTAAAACTGTATATCAAGATTAGTTACTTATGTTTTATCATAGGCAAATGTAAACCACATATCACTAATTTATTATTTTGTAACCTGGTAAATGTATTATGTAACTAATCATTTTTTACTAATCCGTTGGGCTATGTCGATTACTCTGGTTCTTTAGCGAATATCCTCATTATTAAGTGAAGTTCTGAGGTGACAATGAACCGGTCATATAGCACGAAGAACTGACAATCGGTTGGGAAGAAAGGTTCTCAAGCTGCAGTTTCGTATCGTTAGACAAAGTGTAGAACGGCCCCCCTGTCGATCCGGTAAGACATGCAGGAAGTCGATGTACGCAGGTGGCTCAGGACCGTGCTTTGTGGTATTCCTTGGGCGAGGCCTATGTTCATCAGTCGTCAGGTGAAAAGTAATGATGATAAAGATGACGATGATGAATAATTTTTTATAATATGCGATGCATCGTCGTATGGTTGCGGCGTTATAAATTCGATCATCCAATTTCGTTCCGTGTATGTTTTTGGTGACCATGGGAAATACCAGTTACGAGGTACTATAATCTAAATCCTCTGGGGTGACAATATATTTTTATTTTTGACTAAGGATAAACGTAGTGTCTATGGGCCACAGCATCCACTTACCATCAGGTGGACTGTATGGTCGTTTGTCACCACTTAGTCTATGAAAACATATACGTCATATATTATTATAACTCAGTCTAGTCCATATTCTTGTACAACTGAATGATAACCACGGCATCTTCCTCCAACACACCATAAGCACAAACTCCGCGACTCATTGACCGGCGTGCACCGAGCACCAACTTAAGCGGATTTACGAGAAAAAGAATCGTATCACAAAATTAATTTTTAGGTCAGCCCACACTCTGCGCCCGCATTAAAAAATTTGTCGCCCGCCGAGCGAGACCGTAGATACGGCCTCAACGAGAGTGAAAGAGCGAGGTAGAGGCGAAAGAGGGCCGGCTAACGGTACACACGCGGAAGTGTGTCAGTAGCGTAAGGCGTGCTTGAGTGCCGGTAGGACATAAGCGGCGGCGTTCGTGCAGGGTAACTGCAACCTTGACCCAGACGAGGAAGGTAGGAAGTCGATCGTATGCGTTCGGGTTTTCGTTTTCCACGTTAGTGATTCACGACAATAGTGATGTCCGTTTCTACTGCTGCCGCCATATTGCAGTTGTATTTAACCTACCTCAAGGCGAAGCAGTGTTTTGCTGTTGAAGCGTAATCGTTGTTCTGAAAACACTTTTCAAAATCACTTTTTTATTGAAGTCCAATCTGAAAGCATTTCAGTAACAGTAGCAGTTCAGTGCCACAATGGCTAAGAGATTGGTTGCGGTTGTTGAAATGGAAAGTGGGTTTGATTCCCACACGGTATATTATTAACATACTAAGATATAAATTAATACGGATGATAGGGTACTTAATTTAGCTCGTATGTGATGCTCAAGTAGATTTTGTATTTTTTTAAATTTTAAATAAAAACAAGTTCGTTTTCAACAAAATATCCATAGTCAATCAAGTCATGTCAAGATATTTTTTATTATTTTGTAAATGATATTATTTTTAAGAGCTCCAACGAAGCTGAAAATTAAGTTGAAGCTTGAGTTTCAAACCCGGAACTATTTAGTTTCGCAATACGTACGTATAACCTTAGCCATAAACTGCTATCGTTTTCAGGGTTTTACTAGCTATAAATACAAATATATTTATGTACTTATCAATGTCTAATCTTTCATTTAGAAACCGTTTGTTTTAACTCTTCGTTTGTCCGAAGTATATTTGAATAAAAAACCAAAATATAGTAGTTGTTACTTGCGCGTAGCTACAGTGTAAGAGAAACAACTATCTCATATTAGTTTTAAAAGGTAGAGCCCCACTGCAGTGCTTTGGTTGCAGCACGGTAGCATGAATTGAACGGGGAAAGACCACGCTCTCACAGAATACCAGTGGGAAATGGAAGCTTAATATCTGCTGTGTTTTATATGGTGAGTGTAGAGAACCGGAGAACCTTTTTACTGGAAACCAAGCATTCCATATTATCCCTCTAAGGTGACAACTCATATGCATTTTGATTCTTAATCGGGGATACATGTGGATGTCTGTGTATTATGTTTGTATATATATATATATGATTTAATAATAATAGTTCCCTCGATAACAACTGAAACTTTTTTACATTATATATTTCGTGACAAAAACCCAGCAATAATTATTATCTCCGGACGGAATCGTTCACGACAATCTTCTATGTTAAAGTAAGCCAAACATTTGTGCCAAGAAGACCGTTAAGTTTTAAAAATTTAAAGCCACGTCAATTCAAGATACGAGATCTAAGTTCACTAAGTAGTTCTCGAGTTGACATGCGCAAGGGCAAACACTCAGACATGCACGCTGTTTGCCGCAAGGAATTTTAATCAGCTAATGTAATTTAGCGTGTAGCAACAGTGTATTAATACCCACTATCCCATATCATCCCGTGGGTGCCGTGGCCACGTGTTCAACGTCTACCTAACAGCAATAAAAAATAAAAAACGCTGTTGTCAAGCCACTCGTTTTTTCTTTTTTTTACCGTTATCCCCACATTAAAGTTTTCCGCTATATCGCTGAGGCGGGTTACATACATAAATTACACAAGAACAAACACCCGGACATGAATAATTATTTGTGGGTTTGTCCCGTGCGGGATTCGAGCCCGCGGTCCTCAGCACTGCAGCTGATTGCTAAGCCGTTGCGCTACGGAGCTATTGACTATGAACCATTCTTACACACTGAAACCTTTTTAATTATAACTGCAGCACGGCCTGATGTCAGCAAGACCACGCTCGCAATGAACATCATTAGATGCGTTTTGTATGATGAGTGGGGAAAATGCGAAACTTTTTACTGATAATAAGGCATCTGCGTTGTGATGTTGTCAAGGATATACGTATATATGGATCAGAGAATCATCAAAACTTCAGGTGGACTGTATGCTCATTTGTGTTGTGTAAAGCCCTCGCCTCATTTCTGAGAGGGTTTTAGGGCAAGGAAGTGTCCGCCGCGCTGCCCACTGCGTTTTGGGGAACTTCACGGGTCTTCGAAATTTTTCTTTTGTCTTATTTCTTAGACATGCAGGACGATGTTTTCGTTCACCGCCGAGCACGTGGTAAATCACTTAAAATCACAATTAACAGTTTCATTGGTGCCGGCGAGGACCGAACCCGGTTTTTTCGCGTACTGTGTGTAATTTTTAAGCGAAAGCTAACCATGTGAGCTAACATGATAGAAAGCTGGATGATATAAAGACCATTCGGAAATTAGCTATGAGATGGCTTTAAGACGCAGAAGCTTAGCATTGAGTTGCGGCGCAGAGGGCCGCGGGTTCGAATCCTGAACGACAGAAATATTTGTAATACTTATAAGTTGTTCCCGGTCAGAATATCCACCCATGTGCAATTATGATTCGTCTCTACGACACAATTATATATAACAAAATTTTCCGCTTAATAAATAAAAGAATAAATACAAATATAACAAAAGTTGAGATATAACAAGAGCTGAATAAAAATAATGTACTTGCTTAGTAGCATAACTAGTTTTTTTTTAAATTAAGGTCCAGAGGTGCACCACATTTATGGCGTTCCTGAAATAATTTTGTGGTTCTAATATGACACTACATTCTTGACAAATCTACTCTTTTATTACTATTCTTTTAACTTTTACTTTCTTTAATTGTTACTTTATTACGATGCTACTAATATCTTCCTTATAACAACTTAATAATAATATTAATAAACTTAAAACTACGGTTGCCAACTCGCAAGCAGTCGTGCTTCGTAACAAATTGTCATAGTTTATAGTTGTTACTGTATGTTGTACTATTCGGACGGCCGACAGAACTGCACGCTATCATAGCAGTCATCGTCACGCGAGTAACGATGCAGAACGTCAAAGTCAAAAGGCTAACAGTATTTTCATCATCAGAAACCAACGGCTGCTGCTTTTCGTATGTTGAGTGGTAGAGGCAAATGAAACGAGGCATTCCATCTTTGTCTTTAAGGATCACAACGCATTTGCATTTTGATTCTCAACCGAATGGGTAAATGTAGATATCTATGGGTCACAGCTTCCACTTACCGTCAGGTGGACTGTGGGCTCGTTTGTCACCCTCATTCTATTAAATAAATAAACATTGATCAATTTAGGATCCTTTCTCATTTCGTTGTGTTGTACGAAATGTATCAATTGATTATAAAGGCAGGTGTTTGTCTTCCATATAAATGAGCGTTCAAACTCTGGCCATTCCTGGGCGATAAACAGTCACAATTAATTGGAATGGTTTCATAAGTACAGGTGTTTGTTAGAAAGCGAGGATCGTGTTAATGTACAAATCCACAGCCTGTATGATTTCTCATTGTATAGAATAGATTTTGAAATTGAATCGGTCGTAGACTATATACAGTGTGACCTTTATATAACGAGCCTCAATATAACGAATTCCTCGATTTAACGTAATCCCGTAGAACTGCGTTGAGCCAGACTGGCTGACCTAGGCTTAATGAGTTCTTAATTTTACGTGAATACTACACATTGGAAAAAAAACTATTATTTACTGATTTTATCGCGTTTAATTACTACTTTAAATTATTTTTATTATCCCGACGTTTCGGGTGCTTTACAGCACCCATATTCACGGTCACCCAATGTTGTAGTTAGTCCGGCTACCTTCAGTTTTTGAATATTAATTCTTGGTCCGATTTACGCAAAACGAGCTTACAGCATCATGAAGTCTTGCAGTGGTATGCTTGGGCTTGGGTTTAATTTAGTTAAGTATAGGATTCCAAGCGGATGGCAGCACCCATACATCTTCTCTGTTGAAATTTGGATGTTTTTTTAAATTCATTAGCCTCGCGTATCATCCTTGTTAGTTTATCAAATCTAATGTAATGGTGGGTCCGATCTTGAACATGTTCGCAGGGAAGTCTGCAGACTTATCCAATACAGACTAAATTGGATAAATAAATTCACGTGGGTGTCTTTAGAGACGACTTTAGAGAATACCAGAAAGATCTGATTGAATGAAAAAAAAAATATTTATTAGCCACACAAACTAAAAATAACAATAAAAATATAAAATAAATCACAAAATGCTATATAATAATAGTAATATAATTGAAATAAGCTATACTAGCTTAGTTTAATTTTATCATAAAAACAAGGTTTTATATTAACTTAATTATCAACCTTAATATTACGTACACGTGTGTAGTGTGTTTTAACTTATAGAATAGAGAAGAAACTATTAAATGTGGATAAAAAATACTTAATGAAAGTAATTCCTATGTTTAGTTTACAATTAGTTCGAAAAATACATCCGTATTAGGAAGAAACAAGCCTACCTCTATAACTTTGATTAAAAGAATACTTGTGAGTCGAACCAATGTCAATATGCCACCAACCCAGACCAGAGACGACAGCAATATCGAAAGTGCGAGATTTCTGGAATTGTAACCACCGTGACTGTAGCACCCATAGGGTACTAGCAGTCCCCCTTTGAATTTGAGTGCTGTACAGCACCCTATACGTAGGAAATCATAAAATGTAAATATCAGTTAAATTAAACGCTACCAAATCTGTAAAATTAATTTTATCCAATATATTGTCAAATGTCATCATGTAAAAAATAAAGACGATTCGAGCGGTTGTTACACAGTTCAAACAATGTAAATAAAATAACTATTCATACTCCTTACAAACATTTTTTAAATCCCTTTTAAACGAATTACTGTTGGTCCGTTCTACTTGCTTTTTTAATCAAGGCGTATTACTTAATACTTTTATACAGAAGTAATTTAATTTATACATGATATAAAGTAACAAAATATCGCAAGATTGCTCACAAAAATGTAAAGCGTTTCAGCCACAAATCAGAGCAACGCGTGTGACATTTTTGTAACAACAGACATTAATATTTGTAAATTCTCAATTCGTCAAACACAAATAATGGCTCCGAGGAGTGACAACACGCACGGTATTGGCCAACATGGCGGCCGGCACGCAATGAGTTGCGACATCAATTGGAGAAAAAATGGTCTCTATTAAGGCATAGATTTGTCCCGGCTGCCAAGAGCGCGGCCTTCAGTCAATTTTTCGCAAAATGGTCAATAAAGAGCGATTGCGCGGGTCGTTGGCCCGCGACCGTTTGTGGCGAAACGTTAAGAAAAAAAAAACTACAATACTACTCTGGATTGCATTTTGAACGTGACTAGGCCGTTAGTAGAAAAATGAAATAAAGGGAGATCAGTTTATTTTCCCAGTCAACGATTAGCGAATTTAATACGGTCCTTAACTTATAATTTAAAAAAAACTTATTGTACGACTGTTTAGTACTGGTTTATTTAGTTTGAATCCGCGATTGCCAAATGCTCGACCCGCCGTTTGAGGCGTAGCTTTATGCCATTATATTGTCTGTAATATTAAAATTAATATGAGTTTGACCATTGATATAGAATAAGGTGAACAAACGAGCTCTCACTCACAACACTCACCATACGAAACACAGCAGCATTGAGCTGATATTTTACGCTGGTATTCTGTGAAAGCTTGGTTTTCGCTCGAGCCGAAATATTTGTGCTACAACCACATTGTACCGGCAGCATAGCTCCATCACCATTTAAACATTAAGAAATATTTTAGAATGCAAAACTAAAACGGTCAATGTGACAATCTATCTTAAAGCTCGGGGATAATACTCACTTGCTTATTTTGTAAAATAAGGTAACAAATAACCACACAATCCACTTGATGGTGGGTGCTGCGGATACGGTAAGAGTAAAAATAAGTCTAATTAAACAACTTCACCCTGTAGTGTCAGTGTAAGAATATCCATTACCCTATATCGTCCTGTAAATGGTGTTGGAGACGACAGAAGTAAAAAAAAAACAAGAGGTGGGCGAAAATATCTTCCTAATAACAACTCAAAAAATATAAAAACTGCAGTTGCCAACCCGCTTGCTAAGCTTGGCAACTATGGCAAAATCTAAAAAAAGAAAGAAGAAATGTGACGCGATAAAATCCGCAAAATTAAAAGTAGTATTTGTGTTAATATAAGAAATCGTTATATATTCACATATCAGTATAGGACCCAAAAAAAACGATAAAAAACACACGCGTGGTATAGATATATAAAACATTTAACACATCCTGATTTCGTTATAATTTTGTAGTAGATTGTTACAAAGAACACGGTCAGCTAGCTCGAATAACTCGGTTAATTGTTCATGTACATACATTAAGTGGATTGCTGACTGCATCGCGCGTAATGCTATCCGTCGGGTTATTGCTAGTTGCCTACTTTATAGGCTAACAATACGGTATACGTAGTTCTAAGCGATTCGGAAGCGGTATCCCAATCCTGATCAAATTAATAATGTGCTCCTGGCCATATTTTAGCCTTCGCTACCCTCAACGGAGACTGACCATCTGCGCATTACAGGTAGTGCATGAATGTGTCTCCAACTCTCCTTAATCCCTTACTTTCGTAGTCCGATGGGGCGAAAATCGGACACGTTTAGACAAAATCCAAAATGATTGGGACCAACTTTACACACCTCCAATTATTGACCCCGGGCCGTTACTGAGAGTTTCTTGACACAAAAATCCAATAACTCATTATTTCCTAACTTGGTATTTGAACCCAAAACCACGTGACCTGCAGTCACGCTCACGACATCATCGGACAACCGTAGAATAGAATAGAATTTTTTTTATTCATTATAGATTACAAAAATTTCTATTCTGAAAAGTCATAATGTGTCATAAAAGGCACGTATGGCTATTCACAATGCTGTATTAGACCCTACTTTAACGTATGGTAGTGAAAGCTGTGTGTGGCAGAAGAAGCACGAGAATAGAATAAATGCTACTGCATGCGGTCGCTAAGGATTACGTTAGGGCTGAATCTGAGTGACAGGGTGAGAAACTGTGTGATAAAAGAAGAGAGTGGTTTGCAGGATGATGCGGTGACCAGGATTAAGAAAGGAATGCTTCGGTGGTTTGGTCACGTAAAAAGAACGAATGAGGAAAGACTGACAAAGCAAATATATGTTGCAGAAGTGAATGGAAGAGTCGGAAAGGGACGTCCTAGGCGAAAGTTTGTCGACCAAATTGGCGATATATTAAAAATGGGCCAAATTAAGAGTACCCTTAACCGACGAGCATGTATGCGTAGGCATATGGATGTGGGAGAAGCGAAAGAGGTATGTCAGGATCGCGTTAAGTGTAAGTCTGTAGTCTCTGCCTACCCCTCTGGGTGACAGGCGTGAGTGTTCATAAAAATAAAAAAGATTACAAAAGTACAATAGGTAACAGATGATATTATTTCGGCTGATTTAGGATTTATTTTCGTACGGTTTTACAGGGCAATGAAAAGAGGCCTCCTACCAGTGGAAACTAGTACAGACAGTCGCTATCGTGGCAACACCGATAGCTAGTGAAGCGGAGCGGCGCGCGCGCAGGCGAAATAGAAACGATTATTTAGCCCCAATATCTTGATTTCATACTACATCTAAATTTCAAAACAACGTTTCACAGTATGACAGTTTTCTGTCTTTGAGACGTGTTGTCCTTCAATAAGCGTCCTTCACTATATCACAGAATAATTAATCGTACTATGTAACTAGATTTGATAACGAATGACTTCATTCGCCAAGCTTTAAAGGTTTCGGTTAAACACAAAGGTATAAAAAGCTTATAGCGTTTAGTCCACCTATTGTTCCTGTCATACTTAGTCAATAAAGTTATATATAAATATTTCACACAGTACACAAATTTATCAACTTGAATAAAACTACTGCATTCCTTTTGAATATAAACTTCATCAAATTTAAGGTATTTGCAGCAATCATCAGCACTTGAAAAGGAGCTTGACTGTCTCTTCTATACCCTATATAACTATTTGGCACTTTAAGAAAAAACATTATACTTTTTACAACGCATTTTATTCCTACTGTTATATCAGTTTGAAACATGAAATAGATTATGAATATATAACTAAACGTATTCGTAAAACGAATTTTAAAAAAAATGTGACTCTTAAGTCCTCATTGAGATATACTTAATGTCGCAATTAAGGGTAATACTTATCAACCTTTAAACTATATCATGGGAATACTTACTCATATGGTGCTGTATTATTCGTACAGTGAGTGTAGAGAACTGAAGAACCTTTTTTACTGGTAACGATGATCCATCACCAGGCTAGTTTTTAGAGCCCGCATCTGCATTTTGCTAGGTAATCGATGATAGATGTAGGTGAAAATGTCTTTGGATCACTAGACCACTAACTATCAGATTTAATGTGTGTACTTTTGTCACACTTATGCCTAGGAAGATGCGATAGGCTTAAAAAAAGTGGTTATGTCTATGTTTCAATCAACCAAGTACCCAGTATAGGGCAAAAATATTCTTAATGTCCGGACAGTTCAAAAAATGCCCGACATGAGTACGATAAAAGCTATCAAGCAATTAAATTGATAGGGTTTTACGACTACTGCACGTTACGTTTTGGGAAGAGTAATATTAATATAAGTTCGGTTGTGTTAGGTTTAGGTTATGACAATGTGATAAATAATTAAGTTTTAGTCGTAAAAACCGCAATTAAGTAGCCTGATTGGCTTGTCATTTACCATATTGCTCGGGCATTGTAAATAGTACCCAGATTAATCACCTGAAGCATTATATGTTAGTTACCTACTTAAATGATTCATAATGCACCATTGTCGCGTTCTATACGCTATGTTACGATAATCTTACACGATATTGACATATTTACTTGCAGGCAGACGAAAATTTATGATTACAGCATACAAATGCGCTGAAATTTGTTATTTTTTTTAATTAGTATTTTATTTTAATATATTTATTTTTTGATAGTTATTATTATTGTACGTAGTAGAGCCATACGTTGCAGCTATATTATGGTTGTAGCAGGAATGGGTCGGCTCGAACAGTATACTTCCATACTGGTATTCACCAGCGCAAAGTAGCAGCTTAATGCTGTTTTGTTTTGTATGATGAGTGTAGAAAACCGGAAAACCATTTTACTGGAATAAAGGCATTTTGATGCTTTGCATGAGCTGACAACGCATCTGCATTTTGATTCTTAGTCGATGATAGAATGAAAATGACTATAGCCCCAGCATCCGGTTACTACTTATTCCATAAAAAAACATAAATTTATTAGTCAGCAGTTAGGTTAGTTACAGCATTGCATTGGTTAATATATCTGAAATGATGTTATAATTACGTAATAAATAAATGTTGAACATTTGTTTTTTTTACAGATAGCGCGGCAGGGTGGCGGCGTCCAAGTATGGCGGTGGTGGGGTGTCTCTTGGCTCAGGAGTCACGGTGAGACGCGGGATGAAGTGCGGGGCCGTCAGTGGCGGCGGGCCAGGCGACGACCTGCTGCTCGGCGCCTGCTGGCTCGACCCCAAGCTGGACGCGTCTTCCCCACCCCCCACATGCCACGAGCTCCTTGACTCGCTTCTCGCCCCACCACCCCTCGCCGAACTCAAACCTCTACCGCCTTTCACCGGTTACACCGGACACCTGTCTATCAACGGCATCTCTGGCCACCACTACCATGCAATCGCGCAACGTCTTCCCGAAGAGAACAACAATTACCCCACACAGAGCGGCTACGGTACTGACCACGATGTTGTTTCCTCATCGACATGTGCTGCCGACGCTGAACCACCCGATTTAGAAGACGTGAAGCCTTATGCTTTGGACGTGCCAGATACGAAACCTTTTTCTGCAGAATCCTCGGCGCACGGCGCAGCCGATAGCTGCGCGCAATCATGTTCGCCCCCCGCTAAGCTCTTTGAAGAGAGCAACAAGCAGGACATGTATGATATAAGCTCAATAGAAGACATAGCAGCTATCATTGGCTCTGCTATCGCGGACACAACGGTACCTTCGCAACCTGAGGACCCAGAAAGAAACGATTCTCGTGACAGCTGGATGGACATCGACGCTTGGATAGCCGGTGCCTGCAGCCAACATGGAGATAAAATCGTTCCTCAAAGCCTCGACGAGTTTGGTCTACCCAATTCTCCACCTGCGTCACAAAACAGTCATCATTCCGGGCTCGACTTCCCATGTAAGCCGAGTCAAGAGTTCACAAAGAGTCAGGAGTTCTTGCAAAAGAATCTTGGACAAGCAGGGTCAACCCTTCAGACTTTGCTAACGCACGGCTACATGCCGCTTCTACAAAACCGACTTCAAAACGGGCCACCCGTAAAACAAGAGGCACCTAGCTCTACCAGCTACGGCATGGACGTCATATCCACTTCCTCTCCACCTGGTAATGCAGTATCTACGACGGACGGTGTCAGCGGCTTACTTAATGGTAGATATGCACCGCACTACGCGCTAGGTCTAAAGTCAGATGGCCTTTGCAGTCCAGAGAGACTGTTGGGTTACCCACATGCCCATACAACGACAGTGACTCCAACAAACAAAAGTAAAAGGAGCAGAGCGAAGGCGAAACAAGCGAACAACGCTGGTAACATGCACGGAAGCTCCTTGGCGTTCCCTTCAGCGACTGCTGCAGAGCTAAGCGGCTTGCTGGGGAAGGAGAAGCCAGTGCATCGCTGCGGCATATGCAACAGGGGATTTCTCAACAAGTCCAACATTAAGGTACACCTTCGCACGCATACTGGAGAAAAACCGTTCAGATGCGACGTCTGCGCGAAGGCGTTTCGTCAAAAAGCGCATCTCATCAAGCATCAACAGATCCATAAACGGATCGGGCGCGATTAACACAAGAGACTGTTGGTTCAGCTCCGACTCCAGCTCAAACTGAAGCATTTTAATAGATCATAATTGTGTGCGTGAATGTCGTGAGTGGGCGTGTCCATGTGTACGTAAAATCTCAGTCTAAGCGGTATCTCAAACTAGACTAGTTTTGTAAATGGAACATTTCATTTTTCTTATAGCTTAAGTAAGGTTGAGTTCACGTATTTCATATCCCTGTAGTATAATTCTCCTCCTAAGGCAAGTGCAATGTTAACTAGTTTTAAGATATCTTCAGATTTATTATTGTGTAGATAATATTGTTTATAATTTGTTACGTGCTGAAGGTTGTTTGATAAGTTTCTCGTATTTCTATCCATTCTTTTTGATTTAAGCAGTTTCCTTAAGTTAACTGACCCTAGATAAAATATTTCAGTGATTTTGCACACGCATATTTAATAATGAAGTTATAACATATTCGATAAATTACGTTGATTTTTTCAAAAAGCTTTTGCACATGCATAATTATTAATGAATTTATAACGTATTCGATAAATTATGTTGCTCTTTTCAAAAAGGCGCTTTTAAGGACTGTAAAAATTCGTCTTTTTCTATATTTATTAACTTAACCATGTGAGTTTTTACTTTGATTACCTTCTTATAGTCAAATTTTATGGGATATATTTTAAGTTTGTATTGATGATTTGTAAAATATGGTTTAATACGAAGGAAAGACAAAGCAAACGAGGCTAAATACAGTATAACTTAGCGATATGATGTCTTATAATTTTACTCATTTATTTTTAACTTAAGAATATCTTTTAAAAGTATAACTTTCTACAATTGATTTCTCGCACAAATTTCAAAACGATTGAAATTACTATGTCACAAATATACTTAAATTATAATTTACTTATCCGCCTTTGAATTTGATTATAGTATAACATTATTGGTCAAAAAGAATTTTGATGCACACTTGCCTTACTAAAATTACAAGTACAACAAAACACAAAATTAAAATACATAGTTGTAACTCCTTTTTCTTGACGTATACACACAAAATAGTGAGAACGGTGCTAACATGGCTTCACTCTTTTTGAGTATTACCCGAAGACATATATGAAAATTAAAAAAAAATTATCTTTCTGATCAATTCTTTCATGATGTGATCCACATACTCGTTTGCCCCCTCTTTTAAAAGATTTCGGATTTGATCCGTAAATCGCATATTGATGTAATGAAATGGAAAAAAAACACTACGACTTTTTAAAGCAATCAATTGTCACAGACCCCATAGAAATTACATAAGTAGGCCACATCAAGGCATAATTGCGGGAATAAACTTTTTTTAATTAAAATTCAAGCCGCCTACCTTATTACGTCGAATATGTTATACGGAGTAAGGTCCTTCGCGATACAAGCACGCGAGCGCCGGAACTCTTCGTCCGGGAAACGGACAAAAAACTCAGAGAATCCAATCCAATGTTCTAATAACAACTATCCGCTGTTACACAGCTCGTAATATTCACTGGTTCGTGCCGTCCGTAGCATTTTTAAACACAACAATTAATAATAATTTAATAATTTTTAAATCAGTGGAAATATCCGACTCATTCGCTTTTTATCTAAATTTACGTTACACAACAACGTAAATCAGATAACTTTATGTAATTACGTGTGAGTGGTTATATAGATAACGATTATTCAGTAACTGATTTGCCTATAAAAGAAAGATTTTTAATTTTAATAAAGTTTTCCATTTAACTCGCTAATAAGTTTTGTAATTTTTAAATAATAGGCAAATTACTGCAGTTAATTAAAATATATTAAAGTGCACTAATAATGATATAATTCCATGTTATATATTTTTTATTAAAAGGAATAAGC
>DWHP01000970.1:0-17382 GCA_018247895.1 Parnassius honrathi
ACTATTCCGATGATATCCCGGACGTCAGTCTGAGCGAGATTAGAATGGCTCTCCAGCACCTTAAAAACGGCAAGTCCTCGGGCGAGGATAGAATTACAGCGGAGCTTCGAAAGCGGGTGGAAAACCGGTACTTGAAGTCCTTCAGAGGCTCTTTTTTTTTACATACTTACACCTTTCATAACTTTTGGGCCTTAATCGAATGAGATGCGGTTTGCGTCGTTCTAAAGATCTCAATGTGGAATTAATTTGTTGATAATATGAACTGATTTAAACGAGTACATTTTGAGAAATCTCAAAAAAAATTTTGAATAACTGTTTTTTTTAAAACAACTTTTAAACGGTTTTACCGATCGGTTTCAAAAACTAATCAGCTCTTAAACTCAAAAAATGACGTCGAATGTCGTTTGGAAAATAAAAATCGGTTCATTCGTTCGTGAGAAGGAGAAAGAATGTAAGAAAAACGTTTTTTTTAACATAACTTCGAGATTTCGCAACATAGTTTAGTGAAATTTGGAGCGCTTTGCATTTGAAATTAGCGGGAAGTTTCAGGGATGACCTGCAGAGTCAACCATTTTTTTATGAATATCCATCCCTTACCTCTGAGAAACTTTGGGTTTGACTGACGATCAGTCAGAATGAGCGCGTAATGCCGATTTGTTTCTACCAGTCACCATCCGTTTTTTATCAATTATGATTGATGAAATCGAATGACGAATGCATGAGCGTGTAATGTACGCCACTCACACGCGTACACTCTTCACGAGTGATATCCCAAGACACCCAGTGGTGAACACCGCACTCTTCGCCGACGATACGGCAGTCTATCTTTCCGACCACAATAAAAATAGTATCTCCTTGAAACTCCAAAAAGTTACCAATCGGCTAGGCGAATAGTTCCGCCTATGGAGAATAGATGTGAATCCAGAAAAAAGTGTAACAGTATACTTTCAACGGAATACAACATCACGTTAAAAACCAAAACCAAAAGTAATCTCTCTATTGGCCGTCCCATCTCTTAGGAAGAATCGGCCAAATACCTGTGCGTCACACTCGTCACCCGCATGAGTTTTGCGAAATACATAAGTGTAGTACGCAACGGAGCCAAGACAGTCATCAGCCGTCTCCACCTTCTCGTTAACAGCAAAAGTAAGCAGTCGCTAAGACACAAACTCCGCCTGTATAAAACCTGCGTTAGACCTATAATGTTTTACGCAAGTGTAGCTTTTGCCCACACTTATAAGACCCATCTTCAAGAACTTCAAAGAGTCCAAAACCGTTTCATCCGAAAAGCCACCGGTGCACGGTGGTATCAACGGAACTCAGATTTGCACAATGATTGTGAAATTTCTTTTATCTCCGAATACTTTAAGGAAATGTCTCAGCGCTATTTCGATAGAGTCGAAACCCACCCAAACCCGCTAGTGACAAACACAGCCAACTACGTTCCAACAGCAAACGTCACGCCTCCTCTCCGTAGACCGCGAAACGTACTGATAGAACCGCCACGACCGCTCGATCCACTCGGCCCAAACGTCGCAGGTATATGACACAATAACACTACACCCACACCAGTTGGGACAAGCACAAATAGGATTATGAATGAGGCGCGTCGCACCCGTAGGTGGGCACGACGTGGTCCGGTTCACACCGCGTACACACCGTACGCCCACGTACCTAGGCGGTTCTCACCGCCCCGAACACAGACCGACAGGAGCTGAGCAGTCAGAGACGGGGGGCCACACTCCTCCACTCGGATAACGGTTAGTTAGCTCAAAAACGCCCAACGATGCAACATGATGATTGGTAACAATACCAAATCATAAACTATCATCATTATCATCCTCACCTTCATTTGCCTTTCCCTTTTTAAGATAATCTCGCAGCCCTGCAGGCCGCAAGCTCTGAGTCAGATGAAGTTGTAAGAGCCGCATAGGCTAACAGCAAAAACATCTCGAAAATAAAATGTACGCCTTAGTTGGCCTATGTTCTGCAGTAGATAATTGATGAACTGTAACGTAATATTATATACATAAATATCTTTTTTTATTAACTGGCTTTACGGCTCTAGTTTCTAGCTCTTCTGAGCCTATCATTTCTTTCTGAATCTTCATGCGTATATATTTCTTCTTCACAATATTCTGATGCGTCACATTGCGAAGTTTTTTTATTCAAGCAACAACACAGAAGCGACAATTCATCGACGGCCAAGTTCTCGCGAAAACTTTATATCAAAATAAAACATTATCACATACAGAGTAATAGTGTTATGTGATCAGTGATCACACAGTTGAAATCTTGAATAAAGATGTGTTTAATAATAGCATACATACAGATAGACTGATTTTTACGTGAATTGGTCCGATTCGATTCGAGGAACGATTGGATCGAGTTACTGATTAGATTCGGTGTTACACCGTGTAACATTGGATCGATTTAAACTTATTGTAGATGTCGATGTAAAAAGTCGATTCATTAGGCACTTGTCCTTGTCCCATAGACTAGAGTAATATATATGGAAACCCACCGCCAACGATGAACGAAAAAGGAGTGGAACTAGAAACTAGGAGTTGGCGGGCAGCGAGAACGAAAAGCGTGTAGTGTGTGTGTGTGTGTAGTTCCGATATTTTTGTCGCTGGGCTATAGCTGTAGGTGTAGGCCGCACCGTAGAGTAAAATGATCGCTGATCGTGACCGTGAGTTCTGACCCTCCAGCGAGCATCGCTTATTTATATAATATGTAGGTATTTCTTTTATTGACACGGTATCTCTATCTATTGACGTGTATTTGTATTCAGTTTTTGAGCGAGAAAATACGGTACTAGTGTTCTGTGGAGAAAAATAGTCGATAGCTAATCGCGTCCTCGTCGGCGGTGAAACAAGTGCCTTAACCTCAAATAATCGATTTTTCATTAATCGATTTCAGATTAACAATCGATTCTACATGTCTAATGTCGCTCGCTCTTTCCTCCTCGTTATAAGCACAGAGTACATTATATATAGTTATAAGTTTCAAAGTGTGTTACAGTGTAAAATCGTTGGCGCCTTTCTTACCGGTATTCGATAATACGTAAAATTTTGTAATTCGTAACAAAAATCCAATATTCTGAAAATAATATCAAAAAGACGGCCTGAAAATGTCGACAAACGGTCTAAACACATCTGGCGACACGGATATGGCTGAGTGCGACGGTGAAAAAGTTGTAACAATGATGGACGTACTACAAGAACAACAAGATTTTGAAGAAGACGCTAATGCTGTTCTTGGAGCATCTGATGATAAAAACTGCACCTATACAAAGGTAAGACTTGTTTTCATTATAAAGCCATATAAAACATCAAAATTTACTGCGTTTTGCAGAAACATGGCGTTTGAAATCGGTCGTTACATATTAAACGAGCTCATGTATGTTGAGTTAAAAATTGAATTATTATTTTGTTATACAATTGAGTTTAATTTATAAATATAAAGTTATTGTGCCTCATTCAAATAAGATATTACAAGAAATCACATGATTGCCACCTGGTGGTGTCATTTCTATACTCTAGGCAAAAAATAACCTAGGGTTGATTTATGCTTCATTTCTCTTAAAATATTAAAGTTTTTCAATATATAGAAATGTAACAAAGACATTGTTGCTATGATTGAGCAGGCAGTTTAGCAACCACAGTTTTTTATTATTTTGAGTTATTATTAGGAAGATGCTGTGGCCCATCTGCCTAATTTTCCTCTGTCAATTCGTATAACACCTACAAGACGACATGAGCTTGTAAATTTTCCTATGCCACCACTACACGGTGAATAATGGCTTGTAAAAATGAATATGTAACTCAGCAGAATTTATGACAACTATAATATTTGCACAAAAGGAAGAATTAAAAAATAAGATTGATGTCCATAACAACCAAAAAAATATTATGCTGATAACATTTGTACACTATTTTGAAATCTTTTCAATCCATATAAATATAAAGTAACTGATTATTAATTATCATTTCAGGGATATATAAAAAGACAAGCACTCTACGCTTGTATGACCTGCTGCACAGATGCTAAAATTGATCCTTCAAAACGAGCTGGTGTTTGCCTTGCATGTAGCTTGGCCTGCCATGAAAGCCATGAATTGATTGAATTGTATACTAAAAGAAACTTTCGTTGTGATTGTGGTAATCCCAAATTCAATTCTCATCCCTGCCAATTCAATCCAAACAAAATTGAGCTTAACGAAGACAATAAATACAATCAGAATTACAGTGGATTGTATTGTATTTGCCAACGGCCCTATCCTGACCCAGAGTCAACTGTAGAAGATGAAATGATACAATGCATTGTTTGTGAGGACTGGCTTCACGCATCACATTTAGATGCAGTTGTGCCTTCCAATGATCTTTACTCTGAAATGATATGTAAAAATTGTATGGAAAAAAATGAATTTCTGCATGATTATAGTAGTATAGCTGTTACTGTTGACAGCGTTGATGTTGATGTTGTTAGCTCTGATGTTACCATGTCTAATGGCAGTACATCTAACTCCTTAGAAACACCAAAAGAAATGAAAGAACAGATCAATACAACAGAAGCTATTCCTGAATGTGAAGATAAAGGTGACACAGATATTGAAATGAATGATCAAACTAAAATTACTGATCAAAATGAAACTAGTAGCACTGATAAAGAAGAGCAAAAAGATGAAAGTGACACTTCAGATAGAAATCTATTGTCTGAAGTAAATCGAAATGAATTAACTTTGGAAAATGACAAAGGAGAAAGTTCAACATTAAGTACAAACATGGAAGAAAGTCTTAAGGAGAAAGAAGAAATCACAAAATTAGATACAGACATGGAAGAAAATATTAAAGAAAATGAAAATGCAAATGAAATAGATACAGAAGACATTGTCTCTAAACCAACGCTAGAAGAAACTCTGGAGAAAAAAGACATAAATCCTAATTCTAGTTCCCCTATTGTGAATAATTCCTCAGATAAAACCGAAAACGAAAATATTGTCTGTGACAGCAAAGAAGATAAGAATAAAGAAAGAGAAGAAGAAAAAATAAATAAAATGGAAAACAAAATTTCTGAAACTAATGACAAAGAAATAAATGAAGATGCTAAGGACACTGATGATAATACTACAGAAAAATTAAAAAAAGAGTTAAGCCCTGTTTTAGAAGAAGTAAGGAGTCAAGATGTCGAAGATAAAACAACATGCGAGGTTGAAGATAAAACAACATGTCAGGTTGAAGATAAAACAACATCTGTCGTTGAAGATAAAACAACATGTGAGGTTGAAGATAAAACTACTACAACAACTACTACATTACCAACAAATAATGAAAAAACTAAGGAAGAAATAACTGCAGATGAACAGATGACGGCGAAAATGGAAGAAGATTTGTTGAACGAAGATGCTGATGCAGTAGTTACTGATAAAAAATATGAAGATAATTTAAACGAATCTACAAAACCGCAAGACCCAAGTAAACACTCGTCAGCTATTAATGATATAGAAAAAACAGAAAATTCCGAGTTGACAATGGATCACTCTGATATTTCTCAAAACACCACAGACTTGAAAGATGAAACTAAAACTGATGACAATGAACACAAAACTGAAAATGATACAACTAATACTGCACTCCAAGACACAGGACCGGAAAACAGTACACCAGTTAGTGAACCTGAAAAAGAAGTTATTTCCTCAGAATCTACAAAGACATCAGAAGTAATTGAAGATAATAGTTTATGCCCCGATAATGATGATAAAACTGAACCGCATAAGACTGAAAGTATTACACAAGTCAATGAAATTAGTGGAGAAAATAAAACATTCGAAAAAGTCAATGACCATAAAGTAAGTGATGACAGTGAAATGAATCATTCCAACATAGAAAATGAAGTTCCTAATGAAATTGAATTAGCAAGTGCTAATGAGAACAAAAGAAAGTTGTCAACAGAGGAGACTAAAGAAGATGTTGTAGTCAAAAAGGTCAAACTTGAAGAAGTAAAGATATGTGTAAGGCCAAAGGGTGTTAAGAGACAGTTCAAAGGGGCGACATTTTGGCCCTCCAACTTCCGTCAAAAACTTTGTACATGTAATGAATGTCTATCAATGTATAAGGACTTGTGTGTGCTCTTTTTGATAGACCCAGAGGATACAGTAACTGCATATGAAACATTAGGAATGGAAAAAACTCAAGGAAAGCCATCATCTCAGTATGAGAAAGGTTTACAAGCTCTCTCTTCTCTGGACAGGATTCAGCAAATAAATGCTCTCACAGAGTACAACAAAATGAGGGACAAATTGTTAGACTTCTTGAAGAGCTTCAAAGATAGGAAAGAGATTGTGAAAGAGGAAGACATAAAAGCCTTTTTCGCTGGAATGAAACCAAAAAGGGAGCCAGATGGCGTATATTTCTGCAGATAAATTATTTATTTGTAAAATATAGTTCTTCTTTTAATATCTCAGTGATTTTAGGATTATTTGACTGCATATATGCATAGTATTGACATTATTCTTAGGTTCAGCTTCAATTCCTTTGTATTTTTTCAATGTCATATATTATAGACATTTTTATTAAATTGTTGTTTTATTTTACTTATTGTTTCAAATTGAGGATCGGAAATGGTTTCTTATGTGGCAACATAGTTTTTTAAATCTCTGACAAAGAAGTCAAAAAGCTGTGTTGCCAAATCTATCATCATACATTTTTACCCATTTGTTAAACAAAGATGGAGGTAGGACTCCTTTCTTTCTGCCTAGGAGTCTCTCTAAGTAGGTACCACTGCCGTGTTACGGCCACAAGGATATAGGGAACAAGTATAGTTACAAGCTATGGGTAATCCATCTTAGTCCTTGGAGGTAACAATGCATCTGTATGTAAAAAAAAGTAAAGTTACAGCCTATATACGTCACACTGCTGGGCACAGGCCTCCCCTCATTTCTGAGAGGGTTTTAGAACAAGGAAGTGTCCGCCGCGCTGCCCCAATGCGTGTTGGTGAACTTCACGTCTTCGAAATATGTTTTTTCTTATTCCTCAGACCTGCAGGTTTCCTCACGATGTTTTCCTTCACCGCCGAGCACGTGGCAAATCAGCACTTAAAATTGCAGTTAACAATTTCGTTGGTGCCGGCGGGGATCGAACCCGGGTTACTCTCATTCTGTTATATTTACAGCGAGGGTTAACCACCTGAGCTACCACCATGGCGATTTTAGAGATCCGGAGACCCTTTTATACTGGAAATGAGGCATTCCGTCTTAGCACTCAGGGATGACAATGCCTCTGCGTTTTGATTCTTAATTGAGGATAAATTTAGATGTCTATATTCTACAGCATCCACTTATCATCAGGTGGACCGTGTGCTCATTTGTCATCCTTATGTATATAAATCTAAAATAATCTGTACTTAGGAGCACTATCTTGCCTTTTAGTTGATAATGAATTAATGAGTGAAAGACATTGTTTGCACTATGATGACATTCCAGCTAATTTCAATCATTACTACAACATCCTATTAAAAAGATCAACTGTACAGGACGAAATATTGATTTAGAAGTGTACATACAGTACACACATTCTTCGGTGTAGGTGGTGGGACTAATTTTCTACCAAGGTGTCTGGGACCCTCGCGCCTTTTTCTACACAGTGCTCTAATCAAGTTTGAAAAGTATACAGCTATTTTTTATGCAATAAGAGTGATAAACGAGCACATAGTCCACCTGATGGTAAGTGGAAGGCCATAAACATCTACATTTATCCTCGCTTAAAATTCAAAATGCAGATGCGTTGCCACTTAGGAGTGAGATGGAAGGCCTCGTTTCCAGTTAAAATAGCTTCCGGTTCTATACACTCATCACATAAAACACAGCAGCATTGGACTGCTATTTTACGCTGGTAGTCTGTGAGAGCGTGGTCCTACCCCGGTTGAGCCAACCCATTCGTGCTACAAACATAATATAGCTGCAGCGTGACTACCACGTGTTATCATTGATCAAGTAGCAGTAGACGCCTCCGTGGCGCAATGACTTAGTAAAGTTGCGGCGCTAAGGGCCGCGGAATCTAACCTCGCAGGTAACAAGTATTTGTATGATCTACAAATAATTATTCCGGGGCTCGATGTTAGTACTTTGTGCCTTGTGAAATTTATGTATTTTGTAGGTATTCATAGTTTAGGACAAAATTCTAATGTAAATAGAAACGAAATTGCAAAATTCTTAGTACAACTTTGATGCGAGACCACTTTCCCCATTTTCGACCCCCCGTTCATACAGTCGCGCCAGTACGGTTTGCATCTTTGTTACCAATACGCGCGTCTTAATTTTCGTGTGCTTTTTTGTTTAGTTTTAGGATTATTTTTGTTGTTACGTCATCCGCGTAAGTGCAAACTTAGCTCAACCGAGTTGTATGTGTGTAATAATGAACAGAAATAAAACACTTAAATAAGATAATTAAATTTATTATGGTAAAACAGAATCGCGGTACGATCACGCGTACAGAATGTCGTAGTGTCCGGGCCGGTACAGTAGGTGCACCAATGGCTTTGAGCCTTCGGGGAAGTCATGCGCTATTACCTGCAACAAATTCAAAATTACTTGCGGCTGCAACTATATTGTGGTTATAAAACGAATGGGTTGGCAACCACAGTTTTCTTAGTACCAAGTTATCAGGAGGATTCTGTTGCCCATCCCCGACTTTGTTGATATTAATTATTTTTAATATATCATAAAAAAATCATATAATTGTGTGGAGACCTGCATGTATGTGAAAAAAAATTTCAAACCATGTGAAGTCCGACACACATGAACAGGGAGGCAGACAAACTGCTTCATGACCTGCACAGAAATTAGAGAAAACCTGTGCCGGACATATTTATTACTATGACTTTTTACAGTCCCCAAGTTTTTTTATGTGGTAGAGCCACGCTGCAACTATATTATAGTTGTAGCACAAATGGGTCGGCACGACCAGGTAGGATCACGCTCTCACATAATACCAGTGTAAAATAGTAGCTTAATGCTACTGTGTTTCATAAGGTGACTGTAGAGAACCGGACACTTTTACCGGAAATGAGGCATTCCATCTTAGTCCTCATGGGTGATTACGCATCTTCATTTTGATTTTTTCTTTCATTTATTTTTTCTTCATTAGATTTAAATGTCTATGGACCACAACATCCACTTACCATCATGTGGACTCTGTGTTCGTTAGTCACCCTATTCTATTAAAATAAAAAGTTCGCAACTAATATGAGGTTACGGGGGTTGACATATTAATTTACTTACTATAATTTACCTATGTCTTTCATAAGTTGTCAAGGTTTACAGAGGGCAAGTGAGATTGAACTTTGGAGTAAGAGCTATGGTACAAAATTGTGGCTGGACCAACTACACTGATAATGGTGCAATCCTCTTTATTTTTAGAATTTACAGTTACATTATATCGTTTTAAACATGTAGATACTCTTAACTGTTTCGAGTCCTAAGTTATTATTCCAAAGCAATTTGTTTCTAATTTTTTTTAATAGGAATGTGCACACACATTTTTGCAGATGGATTTACAAGAAACTAGCTAGTTTTTAAAACAGCTAGCAAAATTCTCATTAAGATCTAACATTATATAAAAGCCATACTGCAGCTACACTATGGTCAATACGTGAGTGGGTGGACTCGAACTGGGAAGGATCACATTAACAGAATACCAGCATAAAATAGCTGCTTAGTGCTGCTGTGTTTGGTATAGAAAGTGCAGAAAAATGGAAGCTCTACGTACTGGAAATGAGGCTTCTATCTTAGTCCTCAGGGATACCAGGGATTTAATAGAGACAATGCATCTGCATTTTAATTTGAAAAACAACATCTTATTTTGAAAAACAAGCGTAACCTTCTCACAAATGTATATGTCAAAGAAGACTTTCCCAAGGAAGTCCCTGAAATACGCAAACAGTTACAATCAAAAGTGGAAGTATAAAGAGAAAATGGAACTAAGCGTCTGTAAAATAAGACAAGCTAATTGTGAAAAAACCAAGGACCACCAACCGCGAAAAAAAGAAGAGAGAGATTTCAGGACAGCCAACCACTTCATCCCAGAAAAAACTAAACAAGATAAATACTGAGAAAGTAAAGACACCCATAAGTTCAACAAAGGAGTCATTAAACCAAGCATCTTTTCACATGTAGCACGCGAAAGATTTGCCTCGATGTCAGAGCTGTCAAAAACAAGTAAGGGCTTTTTCCAATCGGAACCAACATAAAATATAACCGCAAGAAAAAATAAAGTAAATTGCTCCACAAACCGGCCAATCACCGTAGGGGAAGCCGACCACCACCCTCCAACAAATCTGTCAACCAAATCAAATACAAAAAAGGGATACAAAAACGAAGTAGTTTATGTACACTAAACACACCAACCTTGAGAACACCGGAAAGTTTGCAAGAGCTAGGGTTAGTTATTAAAAACATGAAGTGGGACATTTTGGGCATTAGCGAGATGCGAAGATTAGGCAAGGAATAGAAGAGAGAAGCCACTTCATTATGTACCACAAAGGCGAAATCGTTGGACAATGAGGAGTAGGATTTTTAGTAAAGCTAAACCTCAAAAGCCAGATCATTGGGTTCGAAGGGAAATAGCGGCAATTCATATAAACTTACCAAAACACCCAAAAAAATGGACAATCATGCAAGTATACTCGCCGACAGAAACAAGCAACAAAAACAGACAGATAATTTCTACGACAAACAACGAGATTACTGAAAAATATTCGGATAACAATATAGTACTCATGGGGGACTTCAACGCTCAAGTCGGCGCTCAATCAGCTGGGGAAGCACACATAATAGGGAAATATGGAAGTGGCAAAAAACGGATAAAAATTGGTAAATTTTGCTTGAGAAAAACTTAATACTTCTAAATTCCATGTTCCGCAAAAACCCAAAACCAAATGGACTTGGATGTCTCCAGATGGAAAGACTAGAAACGAAATCGACTACATAATAACCAACAAAGTTAGGTCATTTAGTAATACGGGAATAGTAAAAATCTAAACTACAATACTAACCATTGTATGGTACGCAGCTGCCTCAATGAAAGTGGTAAAAATAAACCTAGATCAAAAAAGTAAAAGTAACTCAAATGAACTACTTACAAACAATTAGTAGAAAGAGGAATCTAAACGACACCACAGAAGACCTAATGGAAGTAGTTGCCCCAGATATAGACCTTAACGAAAAAAAAGAAAACAAACTCAAAGAACAGGCAAGAATACATATAAACGAGAATCAAAAATCCTATTAACTTTAAAACTAATTGAAGACAGAAGAAATTTAATAAAAAAATGATAAAAAAAAATCAAAACAAATATCTAATCTTAGGAAACAGATTCACGAAAATATGAAGATTGACAGGAAAAATAGAAGTATCAAAACCCTGAATAATCACATTAGCAGAACAGGAGGCATAAAAAGAGCGCTCAAAGAACTCAGAGAACAGGGAAAAGAATGAATACCAAAGTTAACAGACAAAACACTGCCAAATATTTCTCGCAGTAAAATCCAAAATATAGCAACAAACTATAATTGCTTACTGTACAAAGGATACATTTCAAATCAACCAAAAATACAATGGCCAGATAAAGAATATAATAATATAGAAAACCATAGGATCAATGATGTAGAAATTATACTAGAAATATTAATAAAGGAAGTAGAAAAATCTATAAAAAGTCAGAAGTTGGAAAAAGCTCCTGGTCCAGACAGAATCACAAACGAACTTATGAGAGGCACAATTAAAGAACTAAGCCCACTATTAACAAAGGTCTACAATGAGACTACAAACCACAATCATCAGCCGAATCACATACAATACACACTTCTACACAAAAAGAGTCCAAAAGACGATATAAAAAACTATAGACCCATTTCTCTCATCTCAAACGCAAATAAAGTTTTCGCTAAGCGATTATAGACAGAATATCACTCACAGTCGTGAAGTCAACCTGTGGAACAGGCAGGGTGAAAGACTTTAGTACAATTGGTCATATACATACAGTCAAACAGCTCATACAGAAATACAATAAATAGAATAAAACCATTTACCAGGCCTTTGTAAATTATGCCAAAGCTTTCGATAGCCTTAAACACGAGTCGGTATGGCAGAGTCTAAAAGAACAGGGGGATCCAAACTGCCTAAATTAATATCATCAAAAATATTTACAGTGAAAGTAAAGCCAGAATCAGGCTAGAATCAACAGGAGACGTTTTCCCAATTGATAGACGCGTCAGGCAAGGTGACCCACTCTCACCAAAGCTGAACACAGCAGTGCTTGAGCAAATATTTAGGAAATTAGAACGGGCTCCTCTGGAACTAAACACAAACCGAACACGACTGAGCCATCTAAGATTTGCAGACGACCTGGTTATAGTGGAAGAGGACCCACTTAAACTAGAGTCCATGATACAAACCCTAGTAGTCAGAAGTAGAGAAGTAGGTCTGGAAATTAACATAAGCAAGACTAAAATGATGACCAACCTATATAATACATAACATAACATACCATCATACATAACGACATAACCATCAATGGACAGAAACTTGAATATGTAGAGGAATGTGTGTACCTAGGCCAGATAATATCGCCTAATGACTAAATATCCAAAGAAATAGACAAAAGAATTGCAACTGGGTGGAAGAAGTATTGGGCCTCGAAAGAAATCATGAAAAGCAAGGAACAGCATGAAGATCAAGAAGAAGACTTTCAATACCTGCATCCTACCCTGCATTACATATGCTGTGAAACCTGAGCTTTAACAAAACACCATAGGGACAAAATAGTACGATGTCAGAGAAGCATGGAAAGAATTGAAAGAATTGAAACTAATGGACAAAGTGAGAAGTACACACAAGGGACAGCACTAGGAGCCGAGGTCGTAAAGAAGAAGATGGGAGAACGATTTAAAATTGACCATAGGATCCTATGGATAAGAGTGGCGGCAGACAGAACACAGTGGAAAGAGTTGGAGGACGCCTTTGTCAAAAAACACACCGAAATAAGAGACATTTTGTAATATAAGTGTAGTTTTAGTTTATATAATGTTGTACTTCCTTTTTAAATTCTTTTTATAGTTTGGCGAAACTTTAACTTAATGTAAAATATTTCGGAAAATAAAGGCTTTATTATTATTATTTGCATTTTAATTATTTTGTTTATAGGACTACATTACATAGGCTGCACTAAAAGTATCGGGAATGGAATATTTCCACTGTTCCTGTCAAATTAAAATCTTTTTAATTGAAAACTCCTTGGTTTTAACAATCGAATACCATTTATTTATTTTAAAAAAGATTCTCGGTCTTGTCACAAGGTTTTGTCAAACTTGTTTAGTCGTTGAGAAAATGGAATTGACTCGAGAGAATTCAGGAGCGATGATTTATTTTGACTTTCGAAGTGGTTTAACACAAAAATAGTGTGTTGACCGGATGATTTTTGCATTTGGTGATGAAGCCCCATCCAAAACCACAACTTATATCACTGATTTGCTGAATTTTAACGTGGACGTATCAAGCTCAGTGTTGATCCCCGTCAAGGTCGTCCAAAAACTGCAGTCACCTAAGAAAACGTTGATGATGTGTGTAAACTGATTGAGGAAGACCGACATGTGACATACCGCGAAATTCAGGAAACTTTAGACATTGGCATGAGTCAAATATAAATAATCTTGCATGAACAATTAGGTGTAAAAACGTTGAGAAAAAGCCGATGGAACGGCAATCCGACATGACTGTAGAGTAATTAGGCACAGGAACAACGGCTTTACCGAGGCCCGGGGTGACACACTGCCTATTTCCTAGACTCCTGGCTGTTACTGAGAATTTATAGATAAAAAACCCAATAAATAACCGAATGCGTATCCAAAACCTTCAAGGTTTTAATTAAACTATTTTGACGTTTTAGTTAGAAATTTAATTAATACACGTCAGATTTAATCTTGTGACAAGCGGTGTAGGTACCCTAAATGTCACATCTGTTTAAGAAACCGTTCTTACTAATGGAAGTGGTTAATGGATGGAGGGGTTGTATGTAGTAGTGTAATAACTTTTTAAATTATTATTACAAAAGGTAATTGTAAATTATTATTAAATAAGATAAGATAATTAATGGGAGAGGTCTAAGCTCAACATTGGACAAAAGTGATGTGATAGTAATTATAAGTCACTAGAGAGCCAGCATAATAACACAGTCCACAAAAGTAACATTGCATCTATTGCCTTCTTGTTTAACGACGTTGGTTGCAGGTGTCCAGGGGATGCAGAAGCCATTTAGCATCAGGTGAACTGTGAGTTTGTCTCTGCGGTTTTATAAAGTAAAAAATTTATAAGCTTTTGTTTTAAAATACACCAGTCTGTCATATAAGAGAAATATATTATGGTTTCAGTTTATTTCTACAAATGTAATTCTTAACTATTACTGCCGTCCAAATTAACGTAGAAAAAAAAACATAAAATATATTCAATATTTTTTAACTTTTAATCAGTGCAGGTCTTCTAGCCACCTGATGGTAAGTAGATGCTTTGGCCCATAGACATTTACATTTATCTTTAATTAAGAATCTAAATTTAAAAAGGGCTGGAGACCAGCTGGGCCTCTGGTAGTCTGACAATAGAACAGTATAGAAGGAATTATGAAATGAATTGAAATATACTTATTTCTTCGATTTGACAAATTAAATTTCGTTTGTCATATTAAGGTTTACTTTTTCTATTAAATCTTCTACTAGAAACATGTAGGTCTCATTTCGGTCATTTTTATTATGTTATGCACACCATATTATGGACTTTCATCATCACCTTGATTACTAGATCCCTGCTCAACGTAGGCCTTACTTATGGATTGCTACAAACCATAGTCCCAAGCCATCAGGCACGCATAGACTTCCTGAGGGCTTCGGTCGTCACTCCATCTAGTGAATGGTTCTTAGCATCGTACCAAATAATGTAATTCTTTATACAATAATGGTGACAAACGATCACACAGTCGACTTGATGATACATCTGATAAACTTACATTTACTCTCAATTACGAATCAAAATGCAGGTCGTTTGCTATCGCTGAGGACTGGGATGTAATGCTTCGTTTCTAGCACCGTATAAAGGCCCTACAGTTCTTTACACTCAACACACGAAAATCAACCGCATTAAGCTGCTATTTTATACTGATATTCTGCCAAAGCGTGGCTCTACACAGTCGAGCCGACCTATTCATGCTACAACCAGAATGTAGCTGAGGTTTGGTACTACAACGTATAAAATGTGTAATTTAATATTTTTCTATATTCAATGCTAAAATTGCAAATATCTGAAATTTTGCAATATGGAATTCAATCTTATTCTTCAAACTTCACCGAAATATAGTACCGATGTCATACTGGAGAATTTGACAATCCCTTTCTGTTTTGATCTCAGGGAAAGGATTCAGATCAGCAGCGCAAAGAAGACGTTGTGCGCGTTTAATGGCCTTTGGAAGACTAATAATCATCGAAAAAAAAAGAAGAAGACTAATTATTGACCCTTGACTGAATCCGAAAGGACTGAATCCGAATTCGTAACGCAATAGGATTGCGACTCATAATATAGTCCAAGACGGTCCAACAGTATGGTGATCGCGACAAAATAAGGATAGCCTTGAGTCGAGCAGTTTATTAAGTTTAACCAGCGATATATCGTTACTAAGCCTGACATATATGTTTCAAAAATTGAAGTATAATAATTGGTTTACCATAGTCTAGTCGGGTTGTAAGCTTACAATCGTATGACTAATGTTTTCCTTTTGAAACCATGTCTTTGATTTTTTTAATGGTTGTACTCCTTTAAAGACATTTGCGTGAAAAAAATTGTGGTCAAAATGGAAAATGTTGCAATCAGGCGAAATTTTTCAACGCTTTCTGGTACAGAAGTTACTTCGGACCACAGAAATCTAAATATAAATAGAAGTCGTAAAAGCGCGCGACTTTGTCAACGCACATGTGACTCGTCATGTGGCCACAAGTGCGCGAGGAGCGTTTGTTTCAGTCATCAGTACCGTTTCGGACGCAGAGACGTAAAAATCGTGTTTTGAAGCATATCCAACCGCGGAAATTCCTCCAAAATTTGCAAATTTTCAAATAAAGTGATAACATTTCGTAAATAAGTACTTAGTGTCTTAAATAATGTTGTGTTTAATGAAATATACTTAAATAAAATTATCCACCTCCAGTACTACGATGGTCTCCGAAATTTTAATTGTTTTCACATTTCAATATCCATTGATTCCTAAGCTAGTTCATGTCTACGAGTGCGACAGCAAAAATCGGCGATGGATTTATAGTATGGGCAATAAACAAATTTGTTGCGTACGTAAATTTCCCAGAACATAGCCGCAGGAGTCGAATGCGAGTCAGTTACGTGACACAACTATTTTGTATCGACAATTTATTGTTTGGTTTGCCCAGTTTTAACGAAACAGGAATTAAATGTGGTTTTTCGTTAAATATTTATTTACACATTCATAATAATGTAATAATTTATGACACGTGATATACGCCGGGTCAATTGCTAGTAGAGGAACTTTCTCAGATAATTCGAAAATAAAATTAATTAGTACAGTGAGGAAACTTATATTTTAACTCATCCCTCACCAATCACAATCAACAAATTTTGTGTGAGTTTATGATATCACTATCATCCCTCAAATTACTTGAATCGTCAATATTCAAGATATTTACAGAAGCGAACTAGCAGAAGGGATACGGAACTTTGACCCAATAGTTCACTATGAACCGACAAAATCCCCCAAAATAAAAATTATATATCAATATAGACAATTTATGGTGGTGGTGTTCGAATATCCACTATCTGATATTGACGCGTGAGGGTCGTAAGAAGTGACATAGGGTAACAAACCGGAAAATGGGTACAGCATCGTCCTGATAAAAACTAGAAAATTAAAATAGTTGCGGCTGCCACCCCGCTTGCCAACGTAGCAACTGTGGCAAGTATCCCTCTCACGACGGAGGCCTGTGGTCAAAAGTGGACTTTGACAGTTTATCATGATGGTAAGCCATCTTTTTAATAGCTCTTCAGAGACTAAAAATTACCCCGCATCATGGAAATTGTCCAGAGCACAGAAATCTCAATAATAAGACAATGGAAGTGCCTTCTACTGTCTTTTAACATCGGGACGCGTGTCGCCAGATCGTAGCTCTCACACATAGACAAACAATAAATACGCAATTACGCCTACAAATATCTCAAGCATTCATGCAACAAAGATTAATCTCTAAACTATTGCGTTAAGGAATATTTTATAAAAACGCAAAATCTCAGGAGGCGTAGCCACTCGGTCCAATAATTAAAG